>JAQQPU010019538.1:404-16334 GCA_029168905.1 Artemia sp. Kazakhstan ARC1039
TTTATTTGGTTAAATGGTTTTCTCGAAACTTGTTGAATTTTATTTACGAACGTTTTTATTAGTAATAAATATACGTAACTTACGAATTAACTTACGTATCGAACTTCTGTATTCATACATTTTTAATACGTGTATTAGGGAGTTTGCCCCCTGGTCAATACCTTGCTCTTTAAGCTAAAGTTCAAATTTTGTTCCAATTCTTTAAAAATAACCCCTTAATCACAAAGGCCGTTAATTAGAATAAATAGCTCTTATGAAAGTACTAAAAAATGTTTATCAATACTAAAAAAGTATTGACTAGAGGGTGAACCCAATCATATAGCTAATGTTTTCTTATCGTTTTAAGTTTTGATGTTGCTCCTTACTTTCAGTTGAAAAACTTGTTTTTTATATTTAATTTCTGATTTTTGAATAATGCTGGGGAGTCCGGCGCCCCTTTAATAGCAATTTTCCTTCCCCCATGAAAATTTCCTGCATGGAAAGATCTTCCCACATAACCCACGCTTCGGGGAATTAAGTCATCCTAAAAGACATAGTTATCACATTTTCGACCATACTAAACGAAATGGCTATCTCAAAATTTTGATCGGGTGACTTTGGAAAAAAATGAGCGTGGGAGGGGGGCTAGTTGCCCTCCATTTTTTTGGTCACTTAAAAAGTGCACCAGAACTTTTAATTTTCGTTCCAATGAGCTCTCCTACGATATTCTAGGACCGTTGGGTCAGTACAATTACCCCTGGGAAAAAGAAAAAAAAACAAATAAACACGCATCCGTCATCTTTCTTCTGGCAAAAAATGTAAAATTCCACATTTTTGTAGATGGGAGCTTGAAACCTCTACAGTAGGGTTCTCCGATACGCTGAATATGATGGTGTGATTTTCATTAAGGTTCTATAGCTTTTAGGGGGTCTTTTCCCATTTTTTCGAAAATAAGACTAATTTTCTCAGGTGCGTAACTTTTGATGGGTAAGATTCAGCTTGATAAAACTTATATACTTGAAATCACAATTAAAATCTGATTCTTTTGATGTATCTATTGGTATTAAAATTCCGTTTTTTAGACTTTCGGTTACCATTGAACCGGGTCGCTCCTTACTTACAATTCGTTACCACGAACGGTTTGATAGCTGTAGGCTACAAATCATATAAAATTTACTTATTCTTTTACTTCGCACTAACATTATTTGGCATTATTAACCAACTGTTCGTTATAAATAAGTCCGAAAATATATAAAACTTGACAAGAAAACAATATGAGCCTAATAACCAAATTTTTACTTTAAGCTGTACTGAGAATTTCCTTATGGATAATATTTTTGGGGTTACTTACGTTTGAATCCTCTATTCCCGACCTTTTACATAGTCTATAACTAAATTTTGCCTCAATAGGAGGGGGAGGGAGTGGTGCATTTGTTTATGGTAATAAAATTGTATTTAGGGATAGTTCTTAGGAAGAAATAAATTATACCACATTTTTTTTAATTTTTTTTTGTTTCTATCTCAGAATTAGACTTCATACAGGGTTATTAATTATTAAAGCATTAGAAGTTGTAAAGGTAGGCATTAAATATTTAAACAAATTTCCTTTGTTTAAATATTCCAATTGAGCAGAATATATTTCAATATATTTCAATAAGTCTATTCCAATTTGAGCAGAATATATTTCCCGTAAAATTTCCTTTGCCTAACTAACAAGTTTCCAAGACCATTAGAAGATCCCAAAGCTGCAGCTCAAACCGTGGTTGAGCGATTTTCGGGGATTCGGGGAACTAAATTTTTTTTCGGGGAGACACATAGATTTTGGGGAAATCCCCGTAAATTCGGGGATAGTGGAAGCCCAGTTACTAAGATAACTTAAACAATGATATAATACTTGATTATTATATAAAATTTTTTGTAAAACAAGTAGACAAATTTTAATCTCTCATTAAACCAAGAAACACCGTTTTACATGTATTACAAACCATTACAATTGGTGTTCATATACTGCAAAATGTTTATATCATAAAATTTGTTATATTCTATAAGTTTAGCCAAACAAGGCATCAAATGTAAAACAATATCTTAAATTCTGTGACAAAATCCAATGTGGAGCTGTTGGTTTTATGCGAAGGGAATTTTCCGAGGATGAATTTCTGTGAGGAGAGATCTGTCCGTGGAAATTTTTCAGGGGAATGGAAACGTACACGGCAAAAATATTCAAGGAATTTTCTGCAATAGAAATTTCAATAGGAGAGGAGCATTAATTAAAAATATCAAAATTAAATTTCTAAAAGTTTATTCAACTATATAACTTCCAAAGTTAAAACTTAAAATGAGTAGAAGTTAATATGAGAAAAACAGTCCCTCCTCAATCCCTCGCTCTTTGCACTAAAGTCTGACCATTCGTCTCAATTCTTTAAGAACGACTCTTAAAACGCAACAGTTATTTAATTGGAATACAAAGCTTTGAGAAATACTAAAAATTTAGCGTAAGGAGTAAGGGATAAAGGAGGGGGTAGACCCCTACACGGGCTAATTTTGGATAATTGCTGTGGAGAGATGCACTTGATGATTCTTAATAAATGCCCAATGGCAGACTTTGGAACGAGAATATCTAATAAGGGAAATCGATGTAAATAGAAATGGGTCCATAATTATGGGTTCAGCTCCAGTAGGTCTTGCAACTTAGTAAAATATAACTCCTTCAAGGCGTGAAACTTACCAGAATTTAGAGACTCGCATGTTTTAAGCAATGCACTAAAATTACCACTCATTTTTTTGTATAAACGTTAATTTTATTCATTCAATATTGTTATAGGCAATGTAGACTACATTCAGTATATTGGTCTTTTTTAACTAAAAACTTAAAATAGTATTTAAGATATTTCTTTACTTTTGATAAGATAAATTGACGTTAAAAAACAGCAAACAAATATCAATTTAATTTTTTGTATAAATCTTAAATGTAATCATTTTTAAAACATTTTACGGAAAGTTGATATTTTTGCATGCAATTTAAACCACAGTCAATGTATTTGTCCTTTTTAGCTAAAAACCAAAAAAAAGGTATTCAAATATTCCTTTACTTTGGGTAAGATAAATTTACGTTAATTATTCAACAAAAAATATCAATTCAAATTTTCAATTATACTTTAATTGTAATCATTTTTTTTCATTTTTCAGAAATTTAATATTTTAATGTATAATTTAAACCACATTCACGATACGTCCCCATCCCTCCTCCAAATCATGCTGTGGTATTTAGAGGGGATTTGTTTGTGTTAAGTTTATGTCAATGATTGTTATTAAATAAACAAAAAATATATTTGTCTTTTTTAACTAAAAGCTAAAAAATATTTCATATATTTTTCATTTTGGGTTAGATAAATTTATGTTAATTAGACACTAAACAAATATCAATTTAAATTTCGCATCAACTTTAACTGTAATCATTTTTAAAATATTTTGAAGGAAGTTGAAATGTTTGCATGCAATTTAAACCACATTCAGTCTATTTATCCTTTTTAACCAGATAAGGTTTTTTCAGTTTTTTTAAGTTCACCCTTTTAAATCTATATCCAGTGTATTTGTCGCTTTTAACTAAATACGAAAAAAAAATACTTCAGGTATTTCTTTCCTTTGGGTAAAATGAATTTACATTAATTAAACAGGAAACAAACATCAATTTAAATTTTTGCATAAACTTCAATTGTAATGATTTTTTAACAATTTTGTAGAAAGTTGATATTTTTGCATGCAATCTAAATCATATTCAGTCTATTTGTCTTTTTTTAATAAAAACTAAAAAATAGTAAAAATAGTAGCAGGGGCAATATATCTTCAGACTAAAAATGTAAGCTCAATATGTTCAGCTTATTCCTGAATGCAAGGAAGAGTATATGAGCCTCTAGATCTCTAGGTCTCTGATTCTCTAGAGACCTAGTTCTCTAGGTCCCTAGTTCTTTGAATTGATGCACACAAGTATCTTGGAAGCTTTTTTTAACACCTTGTCTTCTGTGAGTGGCTCTTTGCAATATAGAAAAAGCAATAACAGGAGAACAATCTCCAAACAACTCGCATGATCGGAGCCACTAACAAAACTTGCTTGTTCTGACTATCTTCAAAACTTTATAATGCGGAGGCTGCATGAATATTTGTATCTGATTCAGCCCATTTGGACTCCCCATTTCATGGTTTATATGGTCACTTTACCTGAGAAAACAGACCAAACTAAAGTAATTTTAATCATTCTTTTCTTCCCTTCACTCGAGGCATCATTTACCTCAGTTAAACTCAAAAGCCGCTAGCAATGCCATTTGTATTTGGGTGTGTGGATTTTACTAACATAATTATAGTGTGTTGTGTGCTCTTGCCAGTGGTCTCATCTACTATGATTGTATAATATGTTTCAATAAATAGGTAGGCTAATGAGCATTGTCCCTACCGTTCCATTAAACAATTCATTATTCTTTCGATTTTCATCCTTTTCAGCGTTATCTGCAAAATAATGCTTCAATTCGTTATAAATCCTTGAGAAATAAGATAAGATAAGTTTTATTCTTCATTAAATACACATACAGTATCATGAATTAATGAATTATTAACAGTGTGTCTGATATTATCGATACTATCATAAAGCACGATGCTGATGATGTTGGTCTGCCAGTCTTTGGTCTGCCAGTATTCAAAATTCAGGTAAATCGATTAAAAATTCTTCATTAGAAAGAGCAGAAAAGCACATTGGAAGCACATAGAATTTTGGAAAAGAAAATGAAGAATCATAAAAAATCATAAAAAATCCATAAAATTTGCTCATCTTCTCAAGAATCTCCAACTTCGTTTTCCTCGCTTTCACAAAGAATTTCATTATATCTTGTTGCTATTCACAATCACGATCGATTTCCGTCGTCAAAAAATCAAAACACACACGTAAGAAATACAGCTACTCTCAAGGTGATGTGGTCCTATGAGCTGGAAATAAATAATTTTACCCAGGCCACATTAGGCTACAGTCAAGTTTGTCGATAGTATCAAAATTACGCATGACCACAGCGCCAATTATGAAAGATTACCTAGGTTAGGTTACGTTACGTATTTAACATATGCTATGCTTTACCCCTCCCCCCCCCCCCTAATGTGCAAATGTATAGCCCAAATTTGTTTATAAACTATTATACATTCATCCTATTTTATTTAGCATTAACCAAACTTGACTTTTTAAGATTTAACCAAATCAAAATAGCGTAAGTGTATCCAAGCTATCAAAGAAAGTAAACAGATTTTTTTTTTTCTATTTCTATTTCAGGTCAACTAGAGGGGGTATGAAACTAAATTAAACACCACTATTTGTGTTCGGATTTTTAAAAAGATGAATGTTGTTATTAAAAATTGCTGAAAATTTTTCTCCAGCATACAAATAGCAGACCAAACTATAAAGCATTAAAAAAAAAGAAAAGATTTAAAGAGTTATTTTTTTCTCTGAAAAGACTACGTCAATATAAAACGACAATGTCAATATACTTCTACTAAGTGTGACTAATCAGGGATTAAATCTGATTGTGGCTGGTGATATTAGTGCCAATCTTCTGTCCTAATCTGACAGAAGTGACCTGTTTTTTTATTCTTTTGCCTAGTGGCTATCAGTAAGTCAATAAAGACAAAGAATTTACCTATATTCATAACCGTGATGGTGCTAAATAAAACCTCGATCATAGTATAGTTTCAAGTGGATCACTCGTGATTCCTCATATCATTGTTTTGTATGATAAAATTGAGTATGATGACTTGCCTTTAACTTCTAAAATGAATTCACCTGCTCTACTGGCTTATGACCGATCTTCTAACCATAAAAAATGGTTTGATAAAAAAAAATGGAAACGAGTAAATTACGAAGTTTATTTGTGTGTTCTTTGCTTGTTATTGTCAAGCCTGACAGTGCCTTTTCACCTTTTACAAACCTCTGTAAGGTCACCGACAGCTAAGATTGATTTAAATTGTTACTATTATCAGCCCGTCCCATTGTTTGAAGTCAGCTGCTTCAGCTTCAGTTCCTGTTGAACGTGTTAGACTTAGCACCAGAACACCGTTGTGGAATGTGTGCCCAGAAGTGAAAAAAGCGTTGTGGAATGTGTGGCGTATTTAAAATTAAGCAAAATTCAAAACATTAGCTTAGATCTCCTTTTTGTCATGCCCATCTGAAAGCTTTGGATGACCCCTCGGATTGGAAATCTTGATCCAATGTAATTAATAGCAGCAAGTGTGAGCCTGCTATCGTTTTGCATATCAAAATCAGTGATTTTGTTGGTCATTTTACACATGTTTTTTTCTAAATTCAGGTCATTTTTTCCAGTCCATATTTTCTTCCTTATTGCATAATACTAATCCTCAACCTGTTCAGCAAGCCCATATATTGTCAAAGATCTAGTGGGTATATCTATCAGCTTTAAAGAGGGTTAAGAACTCAAGTGTTCCTGATATGGATGGTCTGTGTTACAATCACTTCGCCATTAATTGTCCATTATAGTTACTTTTTGAAGCTTTTTTTGAAGTTTCTACGACAACGCTTACTATAGAAACATTATTTGCCCCCAGGGAATAACTTACAACCTTTGCCCTGAGGGCTTTGGGTAGGGAGGGGAAGGGTTCATCTTTAAAGACATAATTTCCAAAACATTCAACTGTGTTGTACAAAATGGCTATTTCAAAATTTTGATTGGATGTGTTTGGGGAAAAGGTTGGCTTGAGAGGGGGGTTAGTTGCCCTCCAATCACTTTCGACTATTAAAAAGAGCACTAGCCTTTGAATTTCCAATCAAAAGAGCCCTTTTTGACGTTTCTACGACAAAGTTTTCAATAAAAACCTTATATACCCCCAGGGCATAATTTATAACCCTTGCTCTGAAAACTGCGGGGGAAGTTTCCTGCTTAAAGATATAATTTCCAAAACTTTCAACTACATTGAACAAAATGGCTATCTCAAAACTTTTATTGGATGTGTTTGGGGAAAAGGTGGGCGTGGGAGCGGTTTTAGTTGCCTTCCAATCACTTTCTACTATTAAAAAGGGCACTAGCTATTTCAATTTCCAATCGTTTGAGCCCATTTTGAAGCTTCTACGACAACACTTTCTATGAAAACCTTATATGCCGCCAGGGCATAACTTATGGCCTTACCCTAAGGGCTGTGGGGGGAGGGTGTAGTCCTCAAAGACCTAATTTTCAGAACTTTCAACTACGTTAGACAAAATGGCTATCTCAAAATTTTGATTGGATGTGTTTGGGGAAAAGGTGGGCGTTAGATCGGGGTTAGTTGCCCTCCAATCACTTTCGACTATTAAAAAGGGCACTAGCCCTTTGAATTTCCAATCGAAGGAGCTCTTTTTTGAAGTTTCTACGACAACGCTTTCTATAAAAAAAAACCTTATATACCCCCAGGGAATAATTTACAACCCATGCCCTGAGGGTTGTGGGGGAGTGTCCTCCTCAAAAACATATTTTCCATCTGGAAATCAACTACGCTGGCTATCTCAAAATTTTTATTGGATGGGTTTGGGGAAATGGTGGGCGTGGAAGGGGTGTTAGTTGTCTACCAATCACTTTCGACTACTAAAAAGGGCACTAGCTGTTTCAATTTCCAATCGAATTAGCCATTTTCCAAGTTTCTACGACAACTCCTGTATACGAAGTACCCTGGTCTAAAGAAAATAAATAATTAAATAAATAATACATAGTGCCAACATCTTTCTTTACTTAGGCAGCGCGATTGCGCTGCCTATGACAGGAAGAAACCGAAGACGACAGTGACAGCAACGTTCTTCATTTCTGGAGAAACAATCGTGATTAAATTTCGTACGTCGCCGCACCTGCCAGAAATTTATTGTCTATTCCTGCGACTAGTGTGACCGTAGAAAGACTATTTTTGGTGGTATGCCTGATAGTGACTATGATAGCGACTTAGAAGAGAAATGGCCTCAGTCCACACAGAGTGGATAAGTTGATTCTCATTCAGGATAACTATAGCCACTTCCCGCAGTTCTAATATACTTCTGAAGTTTGCCTGAAGGAGTTTTTTTTCGACTTCCACTAATATTCCAAGATAAATGATGAATTTTGTTATACGGTATTCGAAGTTTTGGATACAGTAATTTTCGACTAATAAAAATACTACTAATTTTGATAATTAATTCTGTTAGGAATACATAGCTTTTAGATATTTCAACTATTCTGCAAGGGTTCTGAAATACAACAGCCATTTCGCTTTTACCAGATTTCTACTTCTCTTGATGAATAACGAAGAAGACCAGCGTCCAGCCAGCGACTCGCAAAGTTTCTACTTCATAAATAGGTAGAATATCTTATAAATAAAAAATGAGGTTTGAGGAAGACTGATCAAAAAACAAGTGTTTCTGGTCAACATTGATTGCGTCGGTATTTTCTTATAGGTGCGAAGTCGGGGAGTAGTGGTAATTGTAATAGCAGTGGTAGCATACGGATATTAAACCTTAAAATAAAAATCTTATATGTCCCAAGGGCATAACTTGCAACCCTTGCACTGAGGGTTGTGGGGGGATGGGGTTGTCATCCTCAAAGACCTAATTTCCAAGACTTTAAACTACGTTAAATAAAAAGGCCATTGCAAAATTTTGATTGAATGTGTTTGGGGAAATAGTGAGTGCGAGAGGGGTATTATTTGCCCTCCAATCACTTTCGACTATTAAAAAGGGCACTAGCCATTTGAATTTCCAATCGAATGAGCCTCTTTTGAAGTTTCTACGACAAGGCTTCCTATGAAAACCTTATATGCCCCCAGGGCATAACTTATAACCCTTGCCCTGAGGGCTGTGGGGGGGGGGGTCTCATTCTCAAAGACCTAATTTTCAGAACTGTCACCTACGTTGAACAAAATGGCTACCTCAAAATTTTGATTGGATGTGTTTGGGGAAAAGTTGGGCGTGAGAGGGGGGTTAGTTGCCCTCCAATCACTTTCTACTATTAAAAAGGGCACTAGTCCTTTGAATTTCCAATCGAATGAGCCGTTTTTGAAGTTTCTACGACAACACTTTCTATAAAAATCTTATATGCCCCCAGGGCATAACTTACAACCCTTGCCCTAAGGGCTATGGGGGAGTGTCCTCCTCAAAAACTTAATTTCTGTGTGGAAATTAACTACGCTTAACAAAATGGCTATCTCAAAATTTTGATTGGAAGTGTTTGGGGAAATGGTGGGCGTGGAAGGGGTGTTAGCTCCCTTCCAATCACTTTCGACTATTAAAAAGGGCACTAGCCACTCCAATTTCCAATTGAATGAGCCCTTTTTCTAAGTTTGTACGACAACTCCTTCGATACGAAGTGCCCTGGTCTAGAACAATGTGCCAACATCGTTCTTTACTTAGCGATTTACTTAGCGTTCTTTACTTAGCGATTGCGCTGCCTATGATTGTTCTGCTCAACATTACAAACTTGAAATTTATCTTGTGTGATTTGTAATCAAGGGTGAAAAAGGGTGAATGAACACCTTCAAAACCGTTGCATGGCCTAGATAGGCTACTTGAATAAAGAACTTGTGATCAAATTGGTAGGATGTATTATTTACCTCCCATCACGGGGTCATCATTTTATTTAATTTTTGGGAGGTATGGCGTTGTGTATTCCCTAACCAGGATACCATCCTTTACCTCTCGTCTGCTCTGCTATTATTTTTTAATGACAAGCTTTAATTTGTATTCGAAGCTGGTAATAATCTTAAAGAATATTAAATAAAAAAAACTAGTTTTTTCAACTGATAGTAAGGATTAACATTAAAACATAAAACAAACAGAAATTATTACGTATATGAGAGAGTTTGCCCCCTTGTCAATACCTCGCTCTTAACTCTAAAGCTCAAATCTTTTTTTTAATTCTTTAAGAATGACCCCTGAATCACAAAGGCCGTTTAATTAGAATAAATAGCTCTTGTGAAATCACTAAAAAAAACGTTAGCGTAAAGAGCGAAGTATTGACGAAACACGTATACGTGATCTTTCTTCTGGCAAAAAATACAAAATTCCACATTTTTGCAGATTGGAGCTTGAAACCTCTACAGTAGGTTTCTCTGATACGTTGAATTTGATGGTGTGATTTTCATTAAGATTCTATGACTTTTAGGGGGTGTTCCTTTTTTTCGAAAATAAGACAAATTTTCTCAAGCTCGTAACTTGTGATGGGTAAGACTAAACTTAACGAAACTTGTATATTTGAAATCAGCATGAAAATCCACTTCTTTTGCTGTACCTTTTAGTATCAAAATCCCGTTTTTAGTTTCGGTTACTATGAGCCTGGTCGCCCCTTACTTACAGTTCGTTACCCAGAACTGTTTGATAAACAGTAATAGATCGTTTCAAAATGCCACATACGAAAATGGATAATCATGCTAAAGAAGATGTTTAACAGAAAAAAAACTCATTATTTTTCGGTAAATTTCACTAAATTTTATGCTCTCGGGGGTTGTTGTAATTTAATATGTATTTTGTGGTATTATCAGTGGTGCAATTTCATCCAAAACCTGGGGTAAAGGGCACAGTTAAATCCAATTTTCACAAATCAAGTGAAAATGAAGGTGAAAAATGAAAAATGGGTACCATATAGTATCATTGATGCTAAGACCTACTAAAGAAACCTGACATGTTTCTGTGGATGCTTGAATTATGCAGGCTTGACTTAGTTTTGACAAGATTTTTGAAGCAACTGAATTTCCACTGGCAGCAGGGGCAAACTGAGGTCAGATGCGGGGGCATGGACTAGGCAGAGCAGTTGCCTCCCTGTCCCATAGCAAATTACACCCCTGGGCATTATTTGGAACAAAATGATTTTAATGGTTATTTTTATTATTATTTATTTATTGCCCGACAAAAAAAGATACAATAGACGAAGTAATCACTAAAGATAGCAAAAAGGAAAAAGGAAGGAGACAAACACACAATGAAAATTCAAATACATGACAAAAACCATTGATTACGTACACTACCTTAGTACAAATAATTCTTTTCCCTTAGTCAAAGCAAGTTCTGTAGCTTGGTTCAGTCCATTTCCTACTTTTCTATTTGGCTCCTGATATATAAAGAAATTACTCTTTTTTCTAGAAAGGAGCATATCCCATTTGTTTGACTCTCAAAAACAATTGAAAATTAGAGCTTTTGATGTGACAATTGCTTCACCCGTTTCTTGGACATCTAAAAATAATTTTCCTTTAAAAACAGATCGCTGGGAAATACCCAGGGAGGGTGAGGGATCCCAGGGGTTTTGTTCTTACCAGAAATTAAATATACCTCTTATTTTTCTATTTTAATTCATTTTCTATGTCTTCTTGTTTTTTAGGAGAAGGGAGGCATTCCCTTCAACTCTCCATACACCGCAGTTTGAAATTACCAACACCTTCAGGTGGTTGCCTCCTCCTCAAATAGGTAACTTAGACACTAATGGCATAGGCTAATAGCGACGAAGACCACACTGCCTTTCCATCATAAACAATAAGTATGTGTTTCCAAATTATAACTAGTGGTAAATAACAAGCAGAACAATAGGGAATTTTTTTTATATAAGACAGTGGAATGCAACTTTAAATGAACATTTCCACCCTATATCCAAGGGCCGTCCTCAGCAAAACAAATGAAAAAGAAAAACCAAGATTATAAAAAAAACTTGCATTAAAGTAGTCTTTTATATTCTTCGTTTTTCATGTTCATTTGTTTTCCTGAAGACGGCCCTTGGATATAGGTTTGAAATATTTTTTTAAAGTTGCATTCCACTGTCTTATATAAAAAAATTTCCCTATTTTTCTACTTGTTGTTCAAGATAACATGAAAAGTATACGGCGTGAGCGACAATTAAAACAAAAATGTTGTTTTGTTTTTTTATAATGCAAACAGTGTTGAACCTATCCGTGAATTTTTAGGGTTTCTCCAAATCTCTCAAAAAGAAAATTGGGTTCTCTAACATTTTCCCGAACATTATCGTTGTAAATGCACGAACGCTAGAACGAAATACATATTGTTGATTTTCATTACCTTTAATTTTTGAGGAGATTTTAGAGAGCCAAATTTTCTTTTGGGGATGTCCAATAAATCTATTTTGGTGAAACCCGAAAATTTCGAGAAAGTGGAATTACTTTTTTTTTTTATATTTTTTAAAATAAAGACTTGTACATAGAAAGTACATGAAAAAAATTATGTTTGGTAGCATTATTTTCATTAATCAGCAGCATATCAACAGCAGCATATGAAAAAAAAAAAAAAATTCATTTTAATTCTTTGCTATGTAACAAGGGACAAAATTAAGATCGTTCAAATTTAGAATCGCCGCAAAATTAATTGCGAAATATGACTGATATTAAGTTTTGGTTCTTCTACGTGGAATATTTTTTTCTATTTAGAGAGTAAGGCCACGAACTTTGTCCAAGAGGAAAAATGACATAAGTAGACGGAGCATGTTCTAGCCTAAGGCCCCCTCCTGAAATTCCATATTTTTTGTTACTCTCTGCTCTATTACTCCTTACTCTCTGTATAATTTTACATCTTTTTATTGTTTTTACAAATGAATCTTATAGCAACATTTGATGAAAAAAGAATTTTCCCCCTAATTTTTTGATGTGGAAAAAGGACAGAAAACACTTAAATTTAGATTTAAAATCAGAATAAGAGATTGTGTTTAGATCGTTAATATTTAAAATTGCAGTAAAATTAATTACCAAGTTTGACAAAATTTTATTTTCGGCATTTCCATGTAGTACATTTTTTTTTATTTAGGAAGGGATATAGTGGGCTTTATCTCACAGACCTATTTACATGAGCAGGAGGTGAACGTCCTGGCCTATACTTCCACCCTAAATTTTCATGGGTTTTTATTATTACCTCTACTTTCCAGGAAATTCAAATATTTTTGCTGTTTTAGCTATTTTAACCACCCCCTCTCTCTTCCCTGCTCCATCACAATAGCAGAAGATGGCGGGGCAGATCCTGGATTAGGCTCCCCTCCTTTAGTTTCGTAAGTTTTATTATTTCCCATATTCTGTGTATAATTCACCTGTTTTTTTCCTGTTCTGGTAAATTTGAATCCCACTTCCCCCTGTTCTCCAGTTTACTCGTACGCACGGGCTCAAATTCATCCTATGGAAATAACTCAAAAATTTTTTATAAGAGAAGGGCTACTAAATGCTAGACAGAAAACATACATTAACCATCTCGATTTATAAATCCTTCATATTTTTTCCAAACAGAAAACCAAGACGAGATTCATTGTCTAATATACTCCCTTACTTTTAATAAAAATCAATGAAATTTTGTTAGACTTACATATACTTATATTCTCAAAAAGAGGAAAATTATGATTAAGTAAATTAAATAAAGTTTCACTTCATATATGTCGATATAAACAAGAAAAGAAATGTTATTGATATGAATGACTTACCACAAAAAAGTATATCCACAAAATTTAAATTAATCTACATTTGCTGACTACTTCTCAACGAACTTTCAAATTTCAAGAAATATCTATCCATATTCACACACAAAAGATTGGTGGAAGATTAAAACGGTCGATGGCCTCAAGAAAACTTTTAAGGAGGAAGGGGTATGAAACATAGAAACCCGCTAAGATCTTAACCCATGAACAAAGTACTCTTATCGCAACAATTTTTACAGCCAGAACAACACCCCCCCCCCTCTCCAGGTCCTAAAATCCTATTGGTTCCTGACCAAATATTTGTCTTTGCAGTTATATATCGTTGCCTTGAGCGAGTTTTTTTTACAAAGTTTTTTTTATGCTATCAAAATTCTTCCAGTAAAGGCTGCAACCATCAATTTGGGGACTTTATTAGAAAATGGTGGACTCGTTCATCGCAATTTGATATGCGTATTACCGATTTGGAACATTCGTTAAAAACAAAATTTAGTTAAAGGGGTTTAAAGTCATTTCAGATGATCCAACTGACTAAACGATCTCAATAATTATCTTTTCTCTATCAGACATTGGAAAAATACAAAAATACTGAGAAGGCTAAAATTGCGGGCCTAAATAAACAAATGAAAATTGTTTGTGTGTTATATATGATGTGGCGAAAACTAAAGTTACTATTTGCTTGTGTTCTTTTGTCAAACAAATTTCTCATTTATTAAATTTAGTTCAGTTTATAATCCACTCAAAAGATCCGTTTGTCATTATTATTATTTTCTTTCTCAACAAATTTTACAAGCAATAAAGAATACAAAACGTCCAGACCAATTCTATTATTTATGGTTTTACTGCTCTAGCTGCTTCTATTTTCTGAATTATGTTCCTTAAACTAGTTTAGTGTTTTATAGCATGCTTTGCTACTATTCACCTGATTCGGCGTGTCAAGCGAATGGAACCGATTCGCCTCTCGAAAACCGCACTTGAAGGATCTCTGCATGGCCTCAATTCACGAGGAAGACTACGAAAGCGATTAATAGATAACTTCGATTTTGACAACGTCAATTTACCCCAACTATCACGTACTGCACCTGACAGAATACTGCACCAAGTCCTTAGAAAACAGCAAGCAGGAGTGGTTCCAAAATGACCAAGGAGGAGGGTTGGGACCTAAGTCAGTAACTTAGTAGGAAACTTCTGCTCAATGTTTATTTAAGAAACTTAACAAATGTATTTCGCAGGATAACATTCTGGAAGGGGCGGCTACAGCGCCAGACTAATCTGTTTTTCAAATATTTTTTCCAAGACTTCCCTCCTTAGGATAATAACAGCAAGTTGTGTGACTATGTTTTATGTTGCTACTAAAGTTCTAATAAGCGCATACAGGTCCTTCAACTTTATGTTTGGCAAGCACGATTTTAGATTCCATATTTGATTAGAACCGTGGTTCCTAACATAGAAAATTTCTACAGGAATTTATCTTAAACGGAGGGGGGAGGGGTTCAAAATGGTTAAGGCAGATCTGTTTAACCGGTTTTTATAAATCTTGCATGAGGAGAGGAGTCTCTCATCCGTTAAAGTAAAATGATTAAACAGAAGGGAGATAAATTACAATTATTTCGGGAGCCAAAAGCGGGGAGCCACTGAAGCCCTATTGCATTTACCTATACCTTTCTAAATTGGAATTACTGATACCTGGATTAATTCAGCGTCACTATTGTCACATGTGAACACAAAATCAGTTTTTTTTTATTTTGCAATTATTGATGATTGTGATAACATCTAAAACAATCTGCAGTTGCACTTCAGTAGTAAAAAACAAAATATTTCAGATTATTAAAAATTAATGAAAAACGTGTCCACTAGACAAACCTGCATCGTAGATGGCTCTGTTTCAAATAAAGGATAATTATAAAAAACAATTTGCAAAGGGTAGTGATCCAAAACAATTTGTAGCAATGAAAAAATATAGAATTATTATATTTCAGATTATTGATGTTAAAAATTAATGGAAAACAGGGCCAGTAAAGAAGCCTGCGTCACAGAAGCTATCTACTTCAATTACAAACAGATTAAAAATTAGACTTTCAATTTTCTATCCGCTCCCGATTGGCTTTTTTCTTTACTGATTTATTTTTTTAAAACAAAAATAACGAAGTCCGTTGTTTCTATTGCACAAAGGATTTAATATGAGTTCGTTAGAGGAAGTAATGTACTAGATCACATCTAAATACAGGGGCCTTTGTTAGTCTTCAAAACTGAGAAACATAAAAATGCAAAAGATTAATATTCCAAATTTAGGGAATGGAGTGAAAAAGACGCAAAAGGGTGAATTTTAGATGACTCTGACCTTCGAATAAGCACTGATCATAATTACGTTCCACAATATCATTAATGAAAATTAATTATTTGCTATTATTTGCATTTCAATGGATGATAGGATATTAGGGGCAAATTTATATCTCTAAACGTGCAAAATGACCTGCAATGTTAGTCACTTTTATGCATTTTAACAGCTAAATTATTTCAT
>JAQQPU010019541.1:4662-16331 GCA_029168905.1 Artemia sp. Kazakhstan ARC1039
GCAAATCCAGAAGGCCATGTGAGGGAGCTCTGAATCTCTTTGAAAAGGTGTATACAAGGTCCAGAATAACATAGAAATTGCTATAGCTTCGCGCAAATCCAAATGGCCATGTGAGGGAGCTCTGAATCTCTTTGAGAAGGAGTATACAATGTCCAGAATAACATAGAAATTGCTATAGCTTCGCGCAAAGTATAAGGTTGATTACTACTAATTTGTCCCTTTCATGATATTTTGACTATTACCCTGTTCTAAAGGCTTATGGGTTTAGTGCCCCGGCAGTATCACTACGTCCTATGAATTTTTTTCTAGGACGTAGGACATTACCCAAAAATTCAGCCCAAACCTCCTTCAAAATTTGACCTTTATTTCTGATATACATTTGGTTAGCTCGGTGGATCCCCACCCCCCGAATGACAAAACGTTTAGCAGTTATTTTTAAATGCTAATGGTCCTGTCATTTGGTGTCTTTCACCTGCAATTCCCTCGCCCTGATTATTTCTGTTAATGGTGTGTCCTGAATTTATTTAATACTTGAAATTATTTATAAGTGAGAAAAACTTTGTTTTCTACTGTGTTATACTTTTTAAATTGTGACTCATTTTATCTACGGCTTCTTATTTATATATACTGTCCTTATTTGGTAAGTACTCATTTGTTATCTCCTATTATTTATAATAAGATTACAGCTAGCTTATACATGTAGTGCACTTAATGTAAACTCTTGCAGTTTTTCCTATTAATATTATTTTTTTTTAATTTTTTTGAAACAATTTTTGTTTTAATTTCCCCCAAAACAATTTTCAATATACCTCTCAAAAGAATTGCCTTTTAATGCTGATTCTAAATATGTATAATTTTATTAGCTTCGCTACACCCATTTAAAAGTTGCGAGGTCTTACTTAATTTCTTTGATGAAACGTAATTCTTTTTGACAAGTCTTGTCAGTACACCATTCGCCAAGTTTTATTTCGTCCCGGAGACAATTTTTTTTTTGCAGGAAGCTATGATGTCGCTTTAGATCTGGGCTTATTTCTTTTCTGGGAACTTACGAGTCTTTAAGCTATTTTTTTTTCTTTTTTTTAGTTTCTTTTCTACGTGACGGTAATAATTTTTACTGGGGAGAATATATTATTAAGGAAACTTTGACGTTAATTACATACCGATTAAAGAAAGAAAAATATAGATATTTCTTTAGAGGCTCTTTACTCGTTTTCTTTTTATTTTTTTCCCCGTTATCATTATTTTTTTCAAATATTAACCTGCTGGGAGCTACGCTTGTCCTCCCTTTCTCCGTTTCCTGGTCCAAGTTTTGGAATCCAAATTTATGTTTCTCTTCTTTATAATATTTGCAAGTTTTTCTGTGGTATCTATTGTGTGGTTCACAATATTCTGAACTCGAGCGCGGTTTTGTTGCCTCGAGAAATATCTTTAATCTTTGTTTCTTATGACGTTTGGCCTTTTTCATAAGTGATTTAGTTACTTGTGCTGCTGAAGAAGGAACTTGTTGCTGTCCTTCTGGTTTCTTTACTTTTCTGCATAATTTCTCTCTTAAGGAGGGTTTTCTTAAGGAAGGTTTAGTTATATCTGTTTCTGTTGAAGAATTATCGGTGTCACTTTCTGTTAGCTCGCGTCCGGTAGATGGCGTTTGTTCCAAAAGCCACTTTTGAGTTAAGACTGTAGGTGAGTCTAATGTATGAAAATCAGATAATTCATTGGTTCCTTCCAATTTTGCTTCCTCTTTCGATTTCACCTTTGGTTTATCACGTTTTAAACCATTAGGTTGTGTTTGAGGATCTTCTCTATCGCTTTCACCGCTAGTATCCAATGAGCATGGAATATCTCCCTTTTTCTCTTGTTTGTTGTGGAGAGTTTATAGCCAAGACTGGGCTAAATACTCCTTCCACTCCTCCCAACCGTTGCGGTCGTTAAAAAGGTCATAAAATTCATATAGTCTTCTGATATATACTGGTGAAATTGTTTCCTCTATTTCTTCGTCTGAAGGAATAGGCTCTGATTTCCAAGGTTTTGAAAAAAATACTTTTTTCATTCTATTATGGTGTACTACTTCTTCCTTTTCATTATACTGATGTTTAGAACATAAGTTAAGTTATTTGGTAGAATTTTTTCAATCCTGTAGGGTCCATCCCATTTCGTTTTTAACTTTTTTGTCCCTTCCATTTCGGTTTTGTATATATTTACCAAATCTCCTAAACAGTAATTTGTCTTATTTTGCTTGTTCTGTCATATTTTTTTTGTTCTGTTTTCGCATCTTCTAGATTGTCTTTAACTTGTTCCATAGCTTTTTTCATTCGCGTCACAATTTCTTGCTTATATTGGTCTAGGTTGTAATATATTTTATCATTTTGTATTTCATCTAAGCAAATTCTGGGATCTCTTATATGTTGTAAAATAATGGCGTTTCTGTTAGAAAACGTGAAAAAGCCGTATTTACTGCAAAGAATACGAATGTAAATGTTCATCCCAATTTTCATTTTCCTGTCTTGCATGTATCCCCAGCATGTAAGCTAATTCCCTATATTTGCGTTCAACTTTTTCATTAGCAGAGGCCTTGTCAGACGAGGTAAACCATCGTTTTACCCCCAGATATTCCGTAGTTTCGTCTAATAATTTGGCTCTAAAACATGAGCCATTTTCGCTAAGTAAAACTAGGAAAAATTCCATGTTCCAAAAAGAGGCGGTTGACTAAAACTTTCGCAATGGTTTTGTCTTTTCTTCTTTAATTGGAAAAGCGTATAAGTATGAGTTAAAATGGTCAACTACGGTTAGTACACACCTATTTCTTTTCCTGGAATCTGGTGAACTTCCTTGTTTTCCCCAAATGTCTATTGACATTAATTCTCCTACCCCTGAAGAGAGGGGTAGAGACCTAATTTCACCCCAGGGGTCTTTGGTGGCGGCTTTCGTTTGGCACACACTTGGCAGCTTTGTATGAAAGCTTTTACTTTTGAGTACATTTTTGGAAAATAAAAATTTCCTTTTAGCCTCCCAATAGTTTTCGCTTCTCCCATGTGACAGCCAATAGTTGCGTGTGCCATCTTTAAAATCTAGGATTGTTGACTGACAAGCCCTAGAAAGTAGATTTGACTAATATTTTTCGTAATGCTTACCGTTTGAGATACGGTTAATCAGTCAAGTACCCAGCACAATCCGAAAACAAAATCTCTGAAAAATATCTAGTAAATCTTCCTCCATATTTGAGATTACCCAAGCTCCGGAATCATACTTAACTACTGTCGTTACTGTTGCTTCCAATATTCTAATCTCGGTTCGCACACGTATCTTACTATTCTTCCAAACTTTTTTTTAACTACAAAAAAACCTGGGCTCTCGCTATTCTAGTTTTAACTTCTTCACTGCACCCATCCTCTTTATTAATACTAAAATAAGGAAACAGAATTTTTCAATTGAAAGTAAGGAGCAACATTAAGACTTGCAACAACAAAAAAATGATTGTGTATACGAGGGGCACTGTCCTCTAAGCTTCTTCTTCAAATTAAATGGGTCTTGTTTTCAGGAGTCATTCCTAAAGAATAGATACAAAAAATCACAATTTAGCGTAAAGAGCTAGGTATCGAACAAACCCGCCTGAAAAATTCATCTTAGCTTACCTTCATTGGAAGAAAAAAGTTTTTTATTTAATTTCTGATAATTTTTCAAATTGTAACATAAATCCCCTATCCGCAGAAAGTTTTTCTTGGAAACTCCTTGCAAAAAAATAATTATAAACCCGCATTCTTGATCTTTCTTCTACCAAAGAAACAAACAGAGAAACTTCAATGAAGGTAAGAGACTTCGGCCAGTAACGAAAAGACAAAAAAAGCGGATATTTCGCCTGTATAAAAACGAGGTGTCTTCAGTGTAAAGGAAACAAAGATTGAAAAAAAACTAAAATAAACTAAAAACACATAAGAAAAAAAACACCACAAATATTAAACTACAATTGTCGCAACAGACCACTTGGGTTACTGGTACTAATAGAGTTACTTCGATGAAAGCAACTGGGTAATTATTATATAAAATAGAAATTAAGTTAATTAATCTATTGCAAAATAATCCTTTTGTTTGCTATTACTCATACAACTCTCCTTTGTCTTGTATTTAATCTCATCCCTGGGTGGTTTTGTAAAATCTTATTACCCTTGATAGCAACTGGTCCACTTTTTAGAAGGATGTTTTATATTGAATCAATATTTAAATTTCCTGTATCCCTATTATTGAAACATGTGGAAACATATGTCTTTTAATTTCAATTGCCGCTCTCGCCAATAGAGTATAACCTCTGTCGGTACTTATGCATTATATGGTACACACGAAAGAAGTCAAGTTTATTTAATGCTAATGAAATAAAATAGGATTAAAATATAATAGTTTAGAAACCAATTTGGGCTATCTCCCCCCCTAATCCCCAAAAAATAACAGCTTATATTTTGTAAACGCAATGAGAAACCACGATTTACAATCCATTTATCTATTGCAAATACCCATTTGACTGGTTTCCTTTAGCATTTCCCTATGCAGTATATAGCTTCGTGTACCAGATAATGCATAAGTACCCATACTTCTTCTAGTCTACATATTTTATACTCTCCCCTCCCCCCTCTTCCGCTCCAAATTATTATTTTAGTAATTTTTGCTCTGTAATTTCCACGACTAAGATTTTGAAACTTAAACCGGACAACTTTACTCGTAATTCCTAAATTAACATATTTGTTTTTTTACGATTTTATATACTAGCCTTAATCTTAAAATATTATATTCTGTTGAGTCCTGTTTAATTTTCAAAAAAAAATGAAACACAAGAACTTATGAATTTCAACTAAGAGTACTCAACCCCTCAATTAGCATATTAATTTATTGATTCTTTCTTTGGAAGTCCTGTACTTACTCTTTCTTCATCATATTGATAAAATGTTTTTTCTGATCAAAAATTTACAACACATAGATAACAAATTAAATTTTAAATTGTGAATATTTCCTATTATTTATGCTATATAATAAAAGACTAAAAAAAAAATATTATAATAAGTAATACATAAACAATATAAAAAAAGCATCGCCTAACAAAATCTGAAGAAAAGCTTTGAATTGCGAAATAGTTCAGGCACTAGCCCTTTGAATTACCAATCAAATGAGCCCCTTTTTAACTTTCTATGAAAACGCCTTCTATAAAAAACTTTATATACCCTAGGACATAACCTAAAACCCTTGCCCAGAGGGTTGTTGCTGAGTGTCCTCCTCAAAAACATATTATCTATCTGGAAATCAACTACGCTGAACAAAATGGATATCTCAAAATTTTGAGTGGATGTGTTTGGAGGAATGATGGGCGTAGGGGAGGGGCTATTACCCCTCCAATCACTTTCGACTATTAAGAAGGGAACTAGCCCTTTGAATTTCCAATCGAATGAGCCTATTTTGAAGTTTCTACGACAGCGCCTTCTTATAAAAACCTTATACGCCCCCAAGGCATAACTTAAAACCCTTGCCCTGAGGGTTGTGGGGAAGTGTCCTTCTAAAAAACATGTTTTCTATCTGGAAATCAACTAGCCTACGCTGAACAAAATGGCTATCTCAAAATTTTGATTGGATGTGTTTGGGGAAATGATGGGCGTTGGGGGCTAGTTGCCCTCCGATCAGTTTCAACTATTAAAAAGAGCACTAGCCCTTTGAATTTCCAATTGAATGAGCCTGTTTTGAAGTTTCTGCGACAACGCCTTCTGTAAAAACATTATACGACCCCAGGGCATAACTTAAAACCCTTGCCCTGAGGGTTGTAGGGGAGTGTCCTCCTCAAAAAGATATTTTCTATCAGGAAATCAGCTATGCTGACAAAATGCCTATCTCAAAATTCTGATTGGATGTGTTTGGGGGAATGATGGGGGGGGGGGGGGGCTAGTTGCCCTCCAATCACTTTCGACTATTAAAAAGGGGACTAACCCTTAGAATTTCCAATCGAATGAGCCTGTTTTGGGGTTTCTAAGACAACGCCTCCTATAAAAGCCTTATATGCCTCCAGGGCATAGCTTAAAAACCTTGTCCTGAGGTTTTTGGGGGAGTGGCCTCCTCAAAAACCTATTTTCTATATGGAAATTAAATATGTTGAACAAAATGGCTGTATTACAATTTTGATTAGATGTGTTTGGGGGAAAGATGGGCGTGGGGGGGGGCAGTTGCGCTCCAATCACTTTCGACTATTAAAAAGGGGACTAGCCCTTTGAATTTCCGATCAAATGAGTCTTTTTTGAAGTTTCTACAACAAAGCCTTCTATAAAAACCTTATATGCCCCCAGGGCATAACTTAAAACCCTTGCTCTGAGGGTTGTGGCGAAGTCTCCTCCTCAAAAACAAATTTTCTATTTTGAAATAGACTACGCTGAACAAAATGGCTATCTCAAAATTTTTATTGGATGTGTTTGGGGGAACGATGGGTGTGGAGGGGGGCTAGTTGCCCTCCAATCACTTTCTACTATTAAATGGGCACTAGCCCGTTGAATTTCTAATCGAATGAGCCTGTTTTGAAGTTTCTACGACAAAGCCTTCAATAAAAACCCTATATGACCGCAGGCCATAACTTAAAACCCTTGCCCTGAGGGTTGTGCGGGAGTGTCCTCCTCAAAAACATATTTTCTATCTGGAAATCAGCTACGCTGAACAAAATGGTTGTCAAAATGGCAATCGAATGAGCTTTTTCTAAAGTTTCTACGACAATGCCTTCTATAAAAACATTATATGCCCCCTGGCCATAACTTGAAACCCCTGCCCTGAGAGTTATTCATTCTTTCATTCAGTTCATCATTCTTTACTTAGGCAGCGCTAGCGCGCTGCCTATGATTCTGAAATTAACATATTTGTTTTTTTACGATTTTATATACTAGCCGTAATCTTAAAATATTATATTCTGTTGAGTTCCGTTTAATTTTCAAAAAAAAATGAAACACAAGAACTTATAAATATCAACTAAGAATACTCAACCCCTCAATTAGCGCATTAATGTATTGATACTTTCTTTGGAAGTCCTGTACTTACTCTTTCTTCATCATATTGTTAAAATATATTTTATGATCAATAATTTACAAAACATAGACAACAAATTAAATTTTAAATTGTGAATAATTCATATTGTTTATGCTATATAATAAAATAATAAATAATACAATGTTGACTATCACAAAAACCATATAATTAAAGCGTCACCTAACTAAATCTAAAGAAAAGTTTCCAGTATGCAAAATAGCTAAACAATTTTTGGAGGGTTTTACCAATAGTAAAGTTGTTGAAGAAACGATACAATTGGCCAACCCGAAAGAACTCTCAATTTCCATAACATATACGATTTAAAAGAATCGACGTTGCGAGCCTCCACATACTTAGGGAATTATAAGCATTTAAGTTCTTAAGTGAATGATATTTCTGATCAGTTTTTCAAATAGACAAAGTTCAATCACAAAACTTATAGTTAAAGAGAATTTTTCTCACTATACTCTTAATTTGGTCATTTGCCTCCATCTTTCTCAATTTGATGATGATTACGCAGAAGTTAATAGATTAAAGGTGCTAGTTAACCTTATTCACTAAAATTTAATACGAAGTTGATTTTCGAATTGTTATTTCACCCTCACGAGTAAAAAACTGTCATTTTAATTAAATATTATTGACTTCTTGTTTGACCTGGAACAAACGAACCTCCGGTTCTTTTTGTCGAACCTTCGGTTGTGAGCGAATTAGTATTTCATATTTTTTGTGTAAGTCACTGGTTATTTTTTTTTCCTTAACTTAAGTATTATTAATTTAGCGTAAATACAATTATAACGTAACTTATAACTTAATTTATAATTTGCTTCATTTTATTTTTTACTTAGTGAATAGTGATGTCATTAATACAGTCTAACTTTGCTTGATTGAAATCGCCAACAACCACAACTTACATAAAAGGATTGGCTACTTTGCCTTTTTTAGTTGCTGTTCAATAAAACACTATTTATTTTGTTATTTCATGTTTCATATTCTCTGTACTTCCGTATTAGCGGTCGGCACCGTTTCTGTTTTTGGCCAAAACAGAAACTATAAAAAACGGCAATGAAAAAACGGAACAGAAACGAAAATGGTAAAAAAAACGGAAATCCGTTTCTGTTTTTCCGTTTTTTACCGAAAAACAGAAACGACCTGTTTTTACTTAAAAAACGGCCGTTTTAACAGATATTTCTGTTTTTTTTTTTCAGTTTCTTTAGATTTACGAGAGAAAAGTGAATATTTATTAATATAGATTAATAAAAAAGACCAAATATACAAAAAGACCAAATATATGAAAAGACCACATAAATTAAAATTTATCACTTAAAAACATTGGGAGTTCAAGTGACTTTGCAGTCATTCGTGAGCACTGCTTTCGCGTAAAGTACCCAGCAATACTAAATGCACTCTCACTGGGTACTGAAGTTGCAGGGACTGATAGATGCATACATGCAATTTCACTTAACTCCGGGTAAGTGTAAAAGTAATCAGACCAAAATTCTAGTGGATCAGAATTATTTTGTCCTGATCTTCGTCTCTCGCTCAAAAACACAGGAACTCTCTCCTCATATGCCCTGATAATATTTGCTGCCACGCGGTCAATGCTCATTCTGTTGGCATTTTGCCTCGTAGAGTTCATCCGTAACCCAGTCGTGTTGAGAAACTTAGAAAACAAGCTGTCTTCTTGATCAAGAGTCTCTGGTGACCCTTTTCGGTTAGTCCGTGCCTTAGTAGGAGCGACGTCAATAGGGAAAAATGTGGAGTTCAATTGGATTGGATCGAGTTCTTCTGTGCTTCTCTCCTCGGAGATGAATTGCTGGAGAAGCGAGGAGATGGACTGACGAGCTGACTCTCTCTCTCTACATGTGTAATTTTTTCATAAATTGCAGGGTCCAAAAAGCCAGCTCTTGTGAAGAGCATCATATCAAACTTAGGACTGGCTGAAAAATATCTCCTGAGCTGGACAACTAGAAGTTCCTTCAGCCAATTGATTGACTCAGCCATAATACTAGTATCTGGAGTCTGACAAAACAACAGTAATCCCTTAATCATCAGAACGACTTTGCTTGCCGAAACATAATTGTATCCACTAGCTATCACTGTTGCCTGTTTGAACGGGCGAAGATCCTCAATGACAGCTTCCATGATGGACCACTCATTGCTGTGAAGTTCGAGCTCTCTAATCTTAGCGTCACGTAGGTTTTGGTTGAAGAAGTTGCGCAGTGGCTCTTTTCGGGCAAAATACATTTCTATCATGGTAAGTGGTTCCATGGTATCATGGTTCCATCGAACATTCATGTCTTCTGTGATGGATGGACTAAGATTATATGTCTTGCAGATAGCTTCAAAAAGATCGTGGGATTTGGAAGATACTTTCAGGATTCTAACCAGCTTTCGTATTTTTACCAGTGCTGGTCCCAGCGTCAATACTTCACTAGAGACGCCTCTTTATCTAGATATTGAGCTCTCACTATCGCTGTCAAGGTCTGGATCATTTAATTCTGAGCTACTATCATCATCATTACTGCAGTCGGTATACCCAGTTTCTTCAATGTCATCATCTTCTACAATCAGGTCAGGAAAGTCATCTTGTTCAGCAGTATCAACGTTGTCATCAGATTCTGAACTGGATCCTGAATCATTTAGGTGGGGAAGACTCACTAAATCTGCCTGGTTTCTGCATTCCCACAGCTTAAGGGCATTAGTCACCACATTATGCAGGTTGTGTGCAAAGCATGAGCTTCGCATAATGTCACCGTCTCTGAGAGCCTTTACTATATTAGCTCCCGAATCAGTAATTATAAAGTAGACTTTCCGTAGAATTCTGAACTTCTGGAGGCTACTATGGATTGCACAAAGAATGTTGGCGCTAGTGTGAGCAACTTTTAGTCTCTTAAACTCAAGGATTCTATGCACCAAAGTGAGCTTGCTATCAGTGCTTTTAATCACATAATGAGCTGTAATACCTAGAAAGCCAGACCCCGTTCTTGAAGACCAGCAGTCTAGGGTCAAATTCACTTCCCGGACTTTCTGTAGTTCAGCTTTGAGCTGCTTGACCTTCGTTTTCTTTGCTGTAACTAGGTGTCTGGCAACAGTACAAGCTGAGGGGCCATTAAGACCTCCTGTAATTTTAAAGATTAGAGCCTTTACTCCTGGTTTTTCAAATATTGAAATAGGAAGCTTGTCAATGCAAACCGTTTTGCTACACAACTTGTTCGGCTTCAGCTGCTGCTGCTTTGTTGACTTCAAAAAATTTCTTATATCCCTTTTCTTTCCAGTGCCTTCAAATCAAGTTGGGTTAGTTTCACATGATGTGCTCGGCATGCTGAGCTGAGACAAGGCTGTAGAATGTGACTTCTATGGAACAGTACATAGTTTAGGTTGTTCAGCAATTTTGTGTTTATTCATAAGGTGATTTTTAAACGATGTTGCAGACCCCTTTGTTGACTTCACATCTTTTTTGCAGTAATTGCAGGTAATTACAGCTGCTCTCTTATTCCTGGTCCCATGTTGCTCCCAGAACTTGACTTTCTTTGATGGAGGGCCCTCTCCAAGTTCTGAGTCAGAACTTGATGAAATATTTGATGACAGATTTGATGCCATTTATGACAGCATGTGTATCGGTACCTGCAAAGCATATCATTACTAAGTGCATGGAGCAGTGCAGGTCTAGTTACTCCTGTGATTGCAAATAAGAGTATGAAAGAAGACCAATTCAAGGAAAAAAGACACTTCTCTGTAGGACAGAGCATAATTTTATTCCATAAGCAAGTATCTTTATTCTGTATTTGTGAATACTTTTCATATGGTATATTAAGGGAAATAAAAGTATAATATTAATAATAGCAGGAAATAGTAAAGCGTAGGCCCAGGACTCTCTGATGTAGCTAGAAGATTTTATAATGCAGATAATAGATTGACTAATTAGACCATTGGAAATAAGCTGCTCCAAATATTTACTAAAGTAAATGACATTTGCAGGATAAAGAATATCGAGGCTATTCACATTTCCTTCCTGGGTGCTCCAAGTGAACATGCCTAAAATCAACATGTCATTTGGAAATTTTATACCCTCATGCTGAAGGGTAGATCATCAACATGTTCAGCCTACTCCTTTGTTTAACAGTCCCTTGATTATAAATTTCAATCAACTAATTCAATTATGTTGATGTGAGAAACCAGGGGTAAAGGTGAAGATTAGTTCCCCCTGATAAAACAACTTATTTCTTTCTGTATATTATTCAGTCAATTGGGCTGTAAAGTTGCACATATACTGTCCAGTAGAAACAGGATAAAAATAAATCTCTTACTGTGGCTGGGTTCCAACCTTTTACTTTTCGTGAGCCTAGTAAGCCCTGCAGCACTAGCAGAGGCAAAATCAGCAAGATTCGTTGAGTAGCTCCTATATCTGACCATTGGATATCAAAGATTTTCTTTAGTTCCGCTTCGGCTTGTGCTACAGGGCTTACTAGGGTAATGAAAATTAAATGGTTGGAACTCAACCTGTATATCCTGGTTCTGTTGGTAGGGCCTCTGTGCCCTACACTACAGGGGGAACTAATCTGGGTGAAGGTGCAGTTTAGCAACCCCTGATAAAAACAACTTATTACTTACTGTATATTATTCAGTCAATTGGG
>JAQQPU010019542.1:0-13792 GCA_029168905.1 Artemia sp. Kazakhstan ARC1039
CATATAGCTACAAAACTGGCATAGCCTTACCTGGCGTTGGCCTTGGGTTGCATTGTACTATAAAGAATTGTTTGTAATAGTTATATATCTTTTTAATTCAAAAATTAGTTTCCCTCGCATTCATCAATCTGATACAATACTACTGATATAGTTCCATAATATCCAAACAGCAATTTAAATGCCCTAATTATAATTAGCCACGTTCCCATTTATTGTTATTAATAATATCTGTATTAATTGGTATCAAAATAGTAATAGTTATAATGCCAATATCCACTTCTCTTTTTCCTCCCGAGTTTATGACAGACTTTATTCTTCTGTAAAGATTGCCTCCTTTCTCATCCTTTTTAAAATTTATCTCTATTTTATACTTGACAACAGAAATACACCTTTACTTACTCCCTAATTTACTAAGGACTTAAAATGGCATTTTATTCCGATCCTTTTCCCTTTTCTCTCCTGTTTCAATGAACTACCATTTCCTCATGATTATTGTATTTCTGTAATATAATACAAACATCCACTTTCCTTGTGTCCTTCGAATTTATTACTTAATCTATTTAACGAATATAGAGACGTCCGCTTTTACTTATTACCCACTAAAACCATCCATGGTAAAGTTCTTAGTGCCCATTCGGCTCGTTCAAAATGGACTACAGGCTGTCTGTCTGTCGTGGGAAAGAGGCAGAGGTTAGTATTATCATTATCTCGTGCTTTTGAAATGCATTGATAATACCCTACATTTGACACCGGTAAAACACCTTTGTTCGCTCTTTAACTTATCACTTTCTCATACTTTTGCAAAATTCAGTCTTACAAATCTCATTTTACGTCGATCTTTTATCGCTTTTCCCCCACCTCAAAACTGCAATTTTCTCCTGATTATTGAAACCCTGCAGTAATATTGTAAAAATCCACTTTTCTCGTTTCTCATGAAATTATACATGAATTTATTTTTCCGAGAAGATTTCATTTCCTTGCTTTCTCATGCTTTTGCAAATACATCTGCAATAATAAAATATATCTGACAGCGGTAACATGTTTTGTTTGCTTCCTCACTTATAAAACCCTTAGAAATGACATTTTATTACGATCCCTTTTCTCTTTTCGCACGATTTCCTCAAAATTCTAATTTCCTCCGGATATTGCGTTTCTGCAACAATAAAACCAGCATCCCCTTTTCTCAAATCTCCTGAATTTATTCTTCGGCGAAGGTTCCATTTCCTCGTGTTTCGAAAATTGCATCTACAACAATACACTATATTTGGCAGCGATGACACACCTTTGCTCACTCCCAACTTATTAAGGCCTTAAAAACGTCCTTTCATTACAGTCCTTTTTCTCGTTTAATACCGCGGTAGATTGATACTCTGCTGGGCATTAAGATTTCCGGGGTATATTCAAGCTAACGCAACACAGGCTTGCTACCTGTCCCTGTAAAAAAAGCAGAAAAAAAATACCCAGGAACAGAAGCGTCAATTTGACGCCCCAGGCAACATCAATGGCTATGGAGGATCTAGAACTTTAGCGTTATCCTTTGTCTCTTTTCTTCCCGAATTCCTCAAAACCATAACCTCCCCCTGGGTATTGAATTTTTGTAATAATAGTGCCAAAATCCACTTTCTTTGTGCTTCCTAAATTTACCATAAATTCATTTTCTGAGATTTCCTCACTGTCTCATACTTTTGCAAAATTCAGCTACAATAATACATTATATTTGACAGTGGTAACCCGCTTTTATTTACTACCTAATTTATTAAGGCTTTAAAAAAATGTCAATTTAAAATGATTCTTTCTCACTTTTCCTCATGATTGCAATTTCCTTTTGATTATTGTATTTCTGTAATAAGTCATTCATTATGTCTCCTGAATTTATATTCTGTGAAGATTACATTTCCTCACTTTCTAATGCTTCTACAAAATTTAGCTATAATAATATACTATATTTGACAGTGATATCTCGCTTTTATTTGCTCCATAGTTTATTAAGGTCTTAAAAATATCATTTTAGCTATTCTTCCTAGGTTCCTCTCCCGATTTTCTACAAATTGCAATTTTCTTTTGATTATTCATTTCTGTAATAGTAAAGCCAACTATATTTGACAGTGTTAACACGCTTTTATTTGTTCCATAGTATATTAAGGCCTTAAAAAACATCATTTAATAACGATTCTTTGTCGCTCCCCCCCCCCCCCCGATTTCCTCAAAATTGCAATTTCCTTTTGATCATTGCCTTTCTGCAATAATGAAACCAATATTCATTCATCATGTGTCTCCTGAATTTACATTTTGCGAAGATTACATTTCCACACGTTTTCATGCTTTTGATAAATGCATCTACAATAACACATAACGTTGGACAGCGGCAGCATATTTGTTTATTCTCTGACTTTTAAGGCTTTAAAATGTCATTTAATAGGATCCTCTCCCTCTATTTTCTCCGAGAGCTTTTCTCTTTTGAAAAAATCTTTGATTTTCATCTTCCTGCGAAGAGAACTCGTTTCATTACAGTTTAGTATTGATTTTGCATTGGCTATTTGGGTCTGAGAGTCTCTCTTATTTCGGTTCACATCTAGATAATGGTAAAGTTTTAAGCCCATTTTATGCAAACCTTCTAAATCCTTAGATAAATTGGCTAAAAGATTTTGATAATCTAACGAAGGTAGCATATCTTCGTTATTGTCCGATTATCAAAGCTGTATTCGATTAGCATTAGAAAGTCGACAGACAATCGACATCATATCGACATCTTGCTCTTAAATGTTTGATTTGTGCCTTTCTATGTCCACTACGAATAGCCAATCGAATATATTTTTTTAATCGGCATATTTTCGTTATTATCCGATTATCAAAGCTGTATTCGATTAGCATTACAAAGTCAACAGACAAATCGACATCAAATCGACATTTTGCTCTTAAATGTATGATTTGTACTTTTCTATGTCCACTACGAATAACCAATCGAATATATTTTTTTGGCGACTTTCAAATCCAATAATATTTAATACTGAATTAACCAAATGTCAGCTCTTATTCAGTTAAGAAATTGATTCTAATACTCCTTGCCATTCTTTCGCTACATCATTTTTGTTTGTCAAATGTCATCAATTCATCTTACATTTTGAATTTAGTATCTACATTGACAAGAAATTTTTTTTCTGTTCTCAAAAGACGAACAAAAGTAGATATGGTGGCCAACGTTTTACAAGTCAAATGCCCATCGTGCCGACAGAGAATCAAATGAAGCATCAAAATTCCTTGCCGACGTCGACAGAGATTCTAATTCAAACGCAGCTCAAAATTCACGACATACATGCAAGAAGCAGATGGTACTGTAAACCTTGCAAGAAGAGATAGAAACCAATGTCCTTCCCCTAAAGATACATCCGAAATGACATCTAACGACCATTAATTCGAATTTCTCACAGAAATTGTCTTATCTTCGAGCACATAAATTTAGATTTCATATTCTCCATTTAAGTTTCAGGTTATTTTTGTCACACGAAAGCAACTTTTTATCAACCCCTATGTCTATAACTCAATTGTTTATTTGGTAATACCAACTACTTATATTTCTTCCAAACTCAGCCATCTGAACTTCCAACAAAAAGAAACAGCTAAAAGACAAAAAAGAGAGCTTGAATAAATAATATTTAAAAATCAATTGCAGCCTACAGATACACACCTCCAGCCATATTTTGGGGCAACTAACTTAGTTCCTCTAGTCTCGCGGAAGGAAATCCATGATCCTTGAATCCCAGAGCTGCTTCGGTTAACACCAAGGTGCTTTTCACTACAGCGAGGAGCTTGTTACCTGCACCTAGATCAGGCTCAGGTTCTCGCAAAACAAGCATGGTGTACAACGAAAGAAAACATTCTGTTTTAGCTCAAAAATATTCGATTTTGAGGCCCAGTTCCTCGAAAAACAAGTAAAGCCAAAAAAGTCTTTGACTTTGCCACCATGCTTATAGTAGGGCACTTCCCCTGAATATCCCAGCACGGAACGATGGAACTGGACTAGAGGCTTATTTTGCTGGTTTTCTGGACTTAATGAGGATACTTTTATATACGTAGATCTTATATATTTGATGACGTCACGATTTCAAAGTGTCCGTTTTGGCTCCAAAATATTCGATGTTGAGACCGGGCTTATGAGTGATAATAGCAGGCGCATCGTGCCTCAATATCCCAGGAGGGATGATAGAACAGGACATCGGTTCGGGAGTTCGGGACATCGGTTCGGGACATCGGTTTTGTTGGTTTTCGGGAGTCGAGGTCACGAAAAACTAATTCCATGTAAAGAACAATTTTGACGCGAGATGCGAACTTCACATTCATGAAATACGGAGCTTAACAAGTGTACTGACGAGTTATTTTCAATCAACCTGCAATTTCAGCCAATTCAAAACCTAAAGCCCATTATAACAAAGAAAGGTAACCTAATACCTAGGGACAGCGAAGTTTTTTTTTTTATTTAACATCAATGAGTGAATCTAGTACCAAAACAAGGTTTTAAAAGATATTGTGCAGCCTCTTAGTCATTTACACATCCATTTAGAAGTCAGCTTTATTGGTTTTGCTATTGCCAAATCCTAGATACTCCAAAATAATTCAGCATATATAATATATGCGTATATAGCAGAGAGCAGCTATATATAATAGAGAGATAATAGGGATATTCTCTTTATATATAATAAAAGTAAAATAGAGAGCAGCATTTAGTTTATGATCAGTGAGGGTCACAACCTTGACGCTTTAAAAAAATTAGCAAGGAAAAAAATTTTTAATTAAAAAAAAACAAAAAAAACTTAAAAAAATTAAAAAAATGCAAAACTTCTCATAAGACATTGAGGAGACTGCTACAGAGCTCGGAAATTTCCGTATCGCGCGCGCAACAATCGTGACATTCTTTTTTTAATCTTTGACGAGTGGCACTCGGGTTCTGCTAACTTGACAGTCCTTTTGAAGGAGTTCCCAAAAGAATTTTGTGGAAACAATCAAGAAACCTATCCTATATTGATACAACATCAGCGGCCAGACAAATCTAATCTGTAAGTCTTAGAAATTTTGCTATTTCAAGTTGTGTAGCTCAGTTTGCCAGGTCAACCAACTTCGCAAAACAATTACTCGGAAGTTGTACTTAATTTGTGTCATAATTAAATCGTTTCAAAATTTTACGAAAAAATATTTATGCTGTTTTTTCTTTTCTTTTTTATGTCCTTCCTTATGAGTTAAATTATGGAAATTGAGTTTAAGTATGTTGTAAATTTATCTAGCATTCAATGGAAAAATGCCTCTCCTTTGCGGAGTGGGAGGGTCATTAATAAAGAGTTTAGGAGAATTCACATATGAATATATAAATTAAAGTCGATTAAGTGATTTGGCACTAAAGCTCTAAAAATTAAAAAAGGTACAGCTAATCTATTTGGCAGCTGAACTGCTTAATTAACCGTATATCTTCCGTACGGCTTCATTAATGGTACTGAATCATATCTGTTTATTTACTCGATTCATTATACAACGGTGAATTAAGTTCCTGTTATGCATGAGAAACACCAATACCCAATATTTAGAATGTAAGATGCTTACAGGGAAATTTATTATCCCGGAAAAGAACATCTTCCTAGCATATTTTCCACGAGGAGACGAAATGGAAGATAAAAAGTGCTACAACCACCCAAATAAAGTTTTCAGAGTTAACTAATGTTTTTACTAAATTTACAAGAATCTCAGAACATAGGAAAATGATTAGAGAAAACTTTAACATGCATCTATCAAGAATTTAAAAAATACTAGCGCCACCGACAGTGCATCGTTACCGAACGGAACTAGAATACTTCAAAACCAACTTTTTTAAATTCACCATAAACTGGTTTTCAATTTAAGATCTGGGTTAATTTGGACCCAACCTCGAATATTTAAAAAATCGGCAGATTCTTTTCCTCTTGAACGATTTCTTATTGACTATAAAATATTTGAGGCCTGAATAGCATGCACAAGATATTCAGATAAAAAAAAAAAAAAAGAACAGCAATAACACTCAAATATACTTAAATTGCCCCTTTGGCAAAAATAGTTTTTTCCTTGAGTTAAATTTAAAGCAAAACTTGAAAATAATACGGCTAATACTTGTATCTGAGATTTTGATTTTGTTGGTTAGCACTAAATGGAGATTTTTTTTTTTCTTTCTTTTTTTTTATAGCGAAATTGATGTTTCTTCCTTATTAGTTCCCCATACTCTTTGATAAAGAATATAAAAAGTAAACGACTCTTGGTCATTGGTTGACAAAAAAAAAGAAATTATGATGAAACTGGGACTCTTTGCCAAAACAGTAACTAAAAATAAGGCCTGACTGAATATTTCAGCTGTATATTGAACGGCTGTCTTCAGCGAAGAATAAAAACTAAGTGGAAAACATAAAAAAAACTTACAAGTAAAAAGAACCATTGAAAAACCATCAAGAAAATCTAAAAATGAACCAAATTAAAAGAGTTTCAGTGTCACAATTCCACATAATTTCAACAAAATTGGTTAAATGAACTGAACATTTATTTTATCGAAACATTAAAGCTTAATCTAAAGATTTCTCCGAAAGTGTAAAAAAAGGAATATTCTATTGTGCTATTGCAGAATAGAACATTTATTTGATCTTCCCCTAAGTTGAATCGTAAGTCTGATCAATGAAACAAAGAGAGATGACTTTGCAAGCCTTTTTCCTAAGACTATCCTTTTTTTCTGAAGACACATTGCCCAACCTGATTGATTGTTTTTGAAAAAATATTAGGCCAATAAAAAGAACGAAAAGTGTTTGAGTCACGAAATTTTTACAAGCAAACTCTCTGATTCTCTGTGGTTCGATAAAACGAAACAGATAGGCCATTCTATTAAGCTGTTACAGAGGTTCAGCTATAGCGTAAATTTGGGAGGCGCCGGGGGGAAAGGACTCCTCAAGATTTTTTTCCCCTCGCCTAGATTCCGACAAACACTTCTTTTGTGCATTTCATTGAAAAGTTCCGTTTTTGGTATTCTTATTGAAGAAAGACAAGTTTGCCCCCCCCCTCTAGATTTTGGAGAATAAATGTTCCTCCTTCCCCTAAATTTACGTGAATTGACGCCACTGTGCTACAATGAGATCACCGAAAAAAAAATATCTATAAACAAGAATTAGGGGGAATATAAAGGGGCATTTGTAGCAGCTGAGTTAGAAAAAAAAGACATATCCTCAAATGTTTTTAATGTTGATGAAGATAATAAAAAACACAGAGATCAAAGGATGTTCGAACTGAATTATTAAGGTCAAAACGATCAAAGGAGCTTAGGGAATATTAATCCCAATTTGAGAAGCCAACGTACTTGAGAAAACGCGAGATTAGTAAATGAAAAAAATCATTCACTTTTTTAACACATTTATGTTGAATGACCTTTAAACTGTTCTTATTTTCATTGCATTGACCAAGATTACGCATATGAAAATTCCTATAATTTTGTTATAATCTCTTTAGAGCTTTTGTAAAACAAAGATTATAGTTTTTCAGATTTGAATTTTTTACGTTTTGTGAGTAAAGCGTTACTTTTTCTTGTCTTATTATGGTATTTTCTTGTATACTAGTCAAGTTTTTCTTTCTTTCTTTAATACAGGCTTCTGGGCATAAAATCATTTTCAGTCCAGACACTTCCAGTTTATTTTTCACTTGATTTCTCACAGCTAAAAGTTTTACTAATAATTCATATATCCATATACTTGCATTTTATTTAAATACAATCTCCTATTGAAAAGCCCTGATTTTTGGGCGTTACTCCTGTGCAGTTTTTATATAGGTTCAGATTGAATGTAGTTATTCAAACTTTGTTCTGATACTATCGGTAAAAGATTTACACATAACTTTAGACAATTACTACTTAATTTGTATATTTATTTATTCAAACTACCTAAACTTTAAACTGATACAGCTAAGGTGCTAGCGAAATCAGGGTGGTCACGATATCTTAGGATTCACTTGTGAAAAATTGCGAAGGTTTGAAAGAAAATCCCAAGATAACAAGTAATAATACATGATACACTTTTGAAGGGTAGCATACACGATATATACTTTCCCCAAGGTCCCACGCTCAGGACTAAGAATCCCACGGAATGGCACACCTAGACTAGCTGAAAATACTAAAGATAGTTTATATATAAACTGTCTAGTTTATATATAAAGTTTATATATAAATAGTTTATAAAGTATACTATATACTATACAGTAAAGTATATAACTATATAGTATATAACTATATACTATACAGTAAAGTATAGTTTATATATAAAGATAGTTTATATATAAAGATAGAAAATACTAAAGATAGTTTAGAACATACTGATAGTTTCTTGGAACTGTAAGTTAGTTCGCGTTAAGTTTGAAAAAAAAATTAGAATTAAATTAAAATTAAATGCCATTTTTTTAAAGTTAAAAAATATTATATTACTAAGAATAGAACGTCAGCTACCTATGAGGTTGTTACATCGTGCATTTAATATTAAAAATCATCATATTAACTAGATATGACCTTATTGTATGTGCAAATTGACAAAATTTCAGAGGAATGATTTAGGATTTTTTCGGGGGGGAGGGGGAGTGAAGCCCTCTAAAAAGCAAAAGTGTAATTTTGAGAAGAAATTCCCAACAACCATTTACGTGTCTGAAGGTATTGACAGTGCGTTATAAGTGTTCTGTTTTTCAATTTTTAACTATCATTTCGTTTTAATTCAAAACCTGACCGTAGAGTATTGAAAACTGAAAAGGAAACATTTTTTTTATTATTATTATTGAATTTTTTAATATGTTACTAATTAACTAACTCTTCATACGTGTAAGCTTATAGCCTTTTTGGGCTGAAGACAAAACCAAAATTAAATGAAAAGTCGAGAAGAAAAGTTTTCAGCGATCCCTTCTTTTTTCTTCCCTCCAAGCCATAATTTAAAGCATGCTTAGCCTCTGCAACAATCTCTGAAAATTCGAACTTGACGACTCAAGCCGTTCACCAGATATTGCTGACTCAGTCTTTTTCGATAACCTGGGTACAAATAATATCTCTTGATTTACCTCGCAACTTAACCATAAATAGATTTTAATTCCCATGAGGGCTTAGAGTGCAAAAACTTTTAAGCAGATGGGAGACGAAACATTTTCGAACAGAGTGGGTTTCCTGGAAAAAAAGTGCACTGAAAAGAGCAGAAGAAAAGAAAGGATCAAGAAGAAAAGAAAGAGAAGGGCAAAAAAAGAAAAGAAAGCAGAAGAAAAGAAAGAGGAGAAGAAAAGAGAAAAAAAATAAAATAAAACAAATCAGTTATAAAAGTAAGACCAGAAATCAACACCGACAACGATTGGTTTTGTTTGGGAATTAAATTTATTCACAATAAATAAATCATCCCCGATTTATCCTTTACGGTAATACCCGTATCGACAATGAAACAGAATTGAACCATTAACAACTTATCCAATTCATCATTAGAAGAATAGTCTATTTTATATTGAGGGTAAAACAGCTTTAAAAATAACAATGAAAAAAGTAGAGGATCCACTAAAAAGCAAATAAGTAAAAATATTGCTAAAAAGTAACACTTAAAAAAACTCAAAGAAAAAACAACATGCTATTAAACGCAAGGATTAACTAAAAAAAAAAAAATGTAAAAAAAAATTTAAAAATATGATGTACATAAAAAAGTAGGGGTGAATTATACGAACCAATATTCGATAGAATAAAGACAATAAGCGTTCAAAAACAAAGGTAGGATTAACTAAAAACAAAAACTTTTTTTTTTAATGCCGTACGAGAAGAAAGGTAGAACGCACCTTATGGATGGAGGCAAGGTTGGAGTGAGCATCAGCAAATCCTGGGTTGATTTGTATGGCTCTTGTATAGCATTGTAAAGCTCCGTTGATGTCACCCATTTCCTTTAGCGTATTTCCCATGTTACTGTAGGCATCAGCAAAAGTTGGTTGAATTCTATTAAAAGGAAAAAAAAAATGATAATAATAGAGGCGACTATAACCGCAAATATGCACAGTCCGACGAGCACGAATCCTGAGGCTCAAAGAATGAGATTAAACACAGTTATGGTTATATAACTGAATGCAGTAGGCATAACAAAAATTTGCTAAAAAATTTAGCCCATGGCCAGTCTCCCCCTCCCCCGAATTTTGAAAAGTTGAAAAGATACTTATTTCCCGAAAAAAATTTATAGCCGTACTAATAAACTTGATTTGTTTTGAAACATTAGACCCTTCATACCCAGAAAAATTGAAGTCTTCAGGCAACTAAAGGTCTGGTCTGGGAAATGCACGCACCCAGAAATTTAATCTGAGGAGGAAGGGGCGCTTTTCCAGAGAAGATCTTCAAATAAAAAAAAAACGCACAAACACACACAAAAACAGGGTAATCTAAAAAAAGTTTGAACTTGGAGCAGAGAGTGGATCCAAAGACAGTGGCTGATCCCCCCCCCCCTCCCCCACATGGCAAAAGTGCAGTTTACTACTGTACAATTCTCACTTTCATTTCCACGAAATTGTCGAACAAAAACAAAAGAGTAAGAACATTCACAACAATTACACAAATGTGCATTGTTAAACAGTAAATGTTAACCCTCCCCCAACTCCACAAAGGAATCAGTCAAACAAAGAATATTGGAAAGGCCAACACCCAGAGATTTTATATTGCTCTTGCAAAGCCCTGTAAAGTTCTGCAAAGCTCTGTTGATGTAGCCCATTTCCTTCATTGTTTAGGCTGGCGGTTGGCCCCTATTTTTGTCCAATGTGTGAAGACTAAGCTTAAGGGGATTAACCCAACTTTTACCCCCCCCCCCCTTTATAACTACTACTTACTGTGTAAAGGGATGTGTCATATCAACATCCATCTACCATAGTAAAGCACGAAGCGGAAATTCGACTAGGAAATATTAAAAAACAAATATTGAAAAACATTCCACCCAACATTTACAAAAAGAGAAGAATCTCAACAGTAAAAAAATAAGAAACTACAGACCAATCAGAGTTTTTAACAGTATAGCAATAATAGATAAGAATGGAATATCAGTTAGTGACAAGGAAAGTATTGAAGAAAGATGGATAGAACATTTTGAAAACGTGTTGAACCGTGATAAAGCTACAAAAAATTATATACGAAAGAATGAAAAAAAAGACAATTTGGAAGTGAAGGAAGATTCATTTGGCGAGGAGTTAGAGACAGCAGAATAAAGATTAAGAAATAATAAGGTATCAGGTGCTGATACTGAGGTAAATGAGTTTATAAATAAGGCGCTTGTGAAGTCAGAGAGAAATTACTGAAGATTATGAATATTATTTTCGAAAAAGGAGAAGTACCAAGTGATTTTAGGAAAACTTTAATTCAACCCCTTTATATAAAAGACAGAAAATGGCTGGCCTCAGACGTAGATTGTTCTTGCCCCAGATGTGACCTATGTATAGATGATGTGGCATACAGTCCAGCAGGGCACCAGCAGCTTTCTCTCCTTTTTCTTTTTTTTGGGGGGGGGGGCCTGGAGTTCCCAAGGATCCTTCACATGACTTTAAAATGGGCAATATTTCAGACTTGCAAATATACTAATAAAGTGAAGAAGAAAGGAGAGTAATTCAGGTTGTTGTTTTTTTGGAAATTTTTTGTTCCACAATACATAGAGGTACATAAAAAACAATAAAAGTGGAAACATTGTTTTGAAGTGGAGAAACAATTTTTTTCAATTTTTGTTACACAATACATGGAGATACACAAAAAACATTAAAAGTGAAAACATTATTTTGAAGTGGAGAAACCATTTTCCTTTGTTATTATTGCAACTTTCACCTATAATCAGTAAATTAAACTTAGCAAACGATTTCTTTCTTTTTTCTCTCTTGTTTATTGTGTTGGGTTAATGGATATGACAAGTGAGTGACCAATATATGACAAGTCTGTGATATATATCACTTGTATAAGCTAATATCTATTACAATGCACTAAGACATTTCTATAATCTATCCAAATTTTTTACGTTGTTCGCTTTATTGAGTTAACAGGTTAGACGAGAAGGCCATTTATATAAGTAGAGTATATACATAATTCAAATGCTATTAATTGGAAAATAGCTAATGCTACATTATATATTTTATCGATACGAATTGTACAACTAAAAAAAACATATTAAAAAAATTTTATATACATTTATATATCTATATTATATATTATATTTATATATCTAAATTTATATACAGCGACACAATGTATCAACGATAGCCTACAGATATCGAAAAAAAAAACAAGTGTTTGTCCTTTGGATATCCCGTTTCCTCTTATTAGTGCCTTCAGTGACTTCCTCTTTATTTGATCATAGACCTAATGGAAACTTTTTATGTTAGGACGTCTCCGGCTATTGGTTTTTGAATATTGTCTAGCTATGTTGACTTCTGCTAAGAATTTCATTAGTTGTTCAACTTCTTTTCATAGTCAAATTTTTATTTGACAAGAATATAATTGCAAAGGCAACTACAGATTTCAGGAAGTCTTTATTTCTTTATTTTTATTTGACGAGAAAATAATTGCAAATTCAACTATAGATTTCAGCTGTCCAATAGTAAACAGAACAATATTCAAAGCATGGAACACAATTAACATAACAGTTTTAAAAATATATATAATTTAGATTTATTGGTGTTATGAACACAACCTTTGCCTTAATTTTCAAAGTTTTCAAAAGTTTGCACAGTCTATGTACTAATTAATGTACTAATTAATTAATTAATGTACTAAGTTATTTAATTAATTAATTAACTTATGTACTAATTAATTAAAGTGTATATATAAACGTTGCTCACCTAATTGCCTCTTTGTAGTGCATAAGAGCTTCATTGAGTTTTCCTTGCTGCTGAAGAACGGACGCCAGGTTCGAATGAGCTGCCGCGAATTCAGGGAACACATCCAACGCTATGAACACATAATCACATTAAATAATAAATATTGCAAATCAATAGCAATACAACATATGTGCACACAGAATAAATATGGAGTCTCCCCTTTTTTTGACCGCGAGACCCCGCTCCCTAAAATACTTCATTTTTAGAGGTTAAAATACGCAACAAATAAGCTTTCTTAGAGAACAATAAGAAAAATTATTCAAAATATCAAGTCAGAATTCAAGTCGGAAAAATGGTTATTCCGAATACTTTAGTTTTCGCGTTACCAATTTGCAGCGTAACATAGTCATTTTAGTGTATAGTATTCTTACACAATCAACATTCATTCATACACAATAAAACAACATAATATCATGATCCCGAAGCAAAAAAAAACAATTATTGTCAATTTTAATTCCATCAATCTCAATCTGTTTCGAATGTATTCTTACCAAGCAACGCCCCTCCCCCCTGTCCACCTTTCAAAATGGGGAAAAAATCGTATTGCCACACAAGCTCAGCTTACGTGTACCTACAGAAAAAAACTGCAAATTCAACTTTAGATTCAACAGTCTATGTACTAATTAATATGGCCTACCTTCCATAGTTTCGCAAGAGAAAAGAAATGAACTGAACGTCTGCTAAAACTGGGAATTTTTTTTATGATTTTTCTATTGGTTGTTATACATTCATTAAGATTTTTTCACTGCGTAAATTCTGTGCTTTGCTGCCACACTAAATTGTAAAATGAAACAAGCAGCCACTTTTCTTTTTTACAAACAAGCCCAACTTGACGGTTGTAACACCCAATTTATCAGCAAGTAATCGTTTAGTAATATAAGGATGCTACAACTGTTATGTTACA
>JAQQPU010019544.1:0-10060 GCA_029168905.1 Artemia sp. Kazakhstan ARC1039
TGGACATTCACGGTTATGTCCATGAATGTCCAGACTTGGACATTCACGAATTCATAGAGAATCTCAAGGATCGCGATATGCTTGAATAACAATTAAATAAAAGGACATAATACTAGGACTGCCACGGGGAGGGGGGACCATAAAACTTTCACAGAGGGGGAGGTGTATGAAACCCTTAGCCATTCACCACAATTACGGCTCTTTATAGTAGAGCATTTGGTTATCATGTATACATTTCTTAATCCTTCAATTCCTACTACCTTGAAAAATCAGCCTGATCTCAATGTACAAAATCCAATCATCGTCACAATAAAACGACTTTAGAAATTGTCTCAGGGAGTCTTTCACTGACAATGAAGCCGCCTGTGTGTTTGCACGACAAGTGTATTATAAAATCATGTCCAAATTCAAAGTCAACTTATGTCAGACTTGTTTAAATAGCCCAGGTTCTTGGAAAAGATAATGCATTCGTGTTGAACCTCAAACGTTGAACTTCAAATTCTGAAAGTAACGTCATATTTATCATCTTTTTAGTTTTTCTATTCAGAAAACGAAGGAAACTGTCAGATCGAAAATTATGACCAATAAACAAAAAAAAATTCATACTTCGTTTTTTTAGATATTTACAAGCCATTGAAAACACATTATTAAAAAGTATGCTATTAAAAAGCATACAAGTATGTTAAACCTAAAATAAAAACAAACTCAATATGATTACCCTTAATTATATTGGCAGATTTCACTCAAGTTCATTCACAATGAGATTTTCTGATTGACCTAAAAATTCTATGTAAAATTCTGATTGGCTCAAATTAGCCCTAGCTGAATCTCGGTATTAGTAAAATTTCATTGCGAATAGGCCTTTAAGACTTGCCTGTCTAGTTTCAAACATCCAAAGCAGGCATAATAAGAATAAAATGGAACGACCTAATTTTTTAGGTCATATTTTCTTCATTTTACACCACCGTGTGTGTTGTCTGAAACTTATGATTTGAGGTGTGTAATTTGCTATTTTTGACAAGGGTGTCAACCCAAACGCACCTTACCTTCTTCTCTAAAATATTTTATATTTTTTATTTTTTTTATTTTTTCTTTATTTTACGTTTTATATTTTTTTTCTGTCGAGATTGAAAAAAGGACTATATAATCATTTCACTGTTTGACCTAAATATTGAATTCTGTTTATAATGGATGGCAAAATATTTATGATGAGAGTTAGGTAGAGAGACATTTCAAATCTCCAATCACTCAGCTCCTCACATTCACATATCAAGTGATATACACTCTCGTCTAAACCTCCACACATAGGACAAAAACCAGCAATATAAGCATATTATAATCGCAAAAAGCCAATTGGTTTTAGAAAGGGTTTCCCCATAGAAATGTAGAAAAATTTGTTCTATTATAAAACAGAAAACCAAAAAATACAAAAAAGAAAATAGAAAGAAACTGAGGAGTTAATTGAAAAATGTTTCTCATGCATAACGGGACAGACGAAAAGTCAATCAACCTTATTCCTTAACAGCAAATAGCTCCCCTTAGAAAAGATAGAAAATTATAAATAAAAAAGACGTATTTTGAGCAAATCTAATTTTAAGCAAGTTTCAAATCGGAACTTTGAAGTTTCTTTTTCTTTATTTCTTTTTTAGTTACTTTTTCGCAACTTGGTATCAATACTGTTATAATTTACCACCATTTATTTTTAGAGCAAAATTATTCAGAATTTCCTAAACAGAATTAGCAGTTTTAATAATTATTTGTCGTAAAAGATCAAAATAATATTTTTATAATTTCAGTATTTTTATAAGCGACCTCCAGCCTAATAAAATCGCTGCGGAGGTACTTTTCTTTTATCTAGTTTATAAACGGAATCGAATCAATTAAATCAAATTAATTTAACTAGCACAAATCTTGTAAAAATAATTCGCAGTTTTAACAATGATTTTCTAGAGAAGGAAAATAATATCGCAATAATTCCAATATCTTCATTTGCTTTTTATAACATAATAAAAGCGCCGCGGCGGTACAATTCTTTTATCTATTTTGTAAACGAAAATAAAGTAATTAAATAAATGATCTTAAAGAAAAGCAAATGAATCTTATCGGTCACATCAGTAAACTCTTAGAATCAATATGCAAGAGCTGTCCAGAAGCCAAATTGATCGAGACCATAAAAAGTAATAGGGAAAAATTAAAGAAGAAAGTAGCATACATTGTTGATGTTGGTTTAAATGCGGAGCAATTTCCCAGATTTTGTGGTGTTGTGGGGCAGTTGACCCCCAATAATTTGAAAACAAAATTATTATATAGCTCATGTCCCTTGACTTCGGATGTGGACCCCTTTTGCCCCCGCACGCAAAACCTTCATTGCTGTATTAATATTTATTTTTAGGAAATATCTTACTAAAGTATCTACACTGATCAGAAGACTGTATCCAGGGAAGAATGGAGCTAGAAGTTTAGAGGAGATATATAGGAGGGGGAGAGACGGTGAGATAGGAGGGAAGGAAATAGATAGGGGGAAGAGTGTTAAACGGTGATGGAAAGATAGAAGCGTGATAGAGGAATTTTATGAAATTAATTTCATACTCTTTTTAGATATTTCTAATCTTCAATATAGGCATAAAAACTATGTAACAAATTATATACAAATCAAGAACTCTCAATGCTAATCCAAACAGATTACGTGGGCCAAATAAAAACGGTGGTAATTATTAATATTTATCTAATAAGCAACTCTTCAAAATCCCGAAATGCAGTGCGTGATACAGTGCCTCACGAATGTTGTCTGAAATAAGATTCTGGACATAAACTTCAATTTTGCCTGGTTAGCCGGCAGGGGCAGATCCAGGGGGAGTTCTAGTGGCACCTGCCCCCTAGAAGTTCGAAAGTTGCTCTTATTACAGGGACAAAGGGGTAAAAAACCGACGGGGGAGCCAAACTTTTACGGTTACCCCCCCCCCCCCCTGACATTTATGTACCCATCCCTGGTATCCGCAATCCACATCCGGCTACCGAAGAAATTCGAAGGAAAATGTCTGTGTGTAAATAAGTATTCGGTTCTCTTCTCTTTTAGATTAAATTTGAAAAATGCATCTCTTTTGCTGGTAAAAGTATTCTTGAAATAAATAGAAGCTTTCTGATTATGCACAAGAACAAATGCACTACTGGTATAATTTTTTATGTGGGTATAAAAATAATTTTTTCAAAAATTCTAAAGAAGACTTTAGGAATTCGTTTTCAATCAGAGATACCAGTTGGAATTCATCCACCAAAATTTCTTGGTTATTTTCATTTCACAAAACTTACCATTTTCTATCATAAATTAGCAGAAGTATCGAAATTAAGAAATTCTGTAATATAAATTACGACCACTGCAATCACAGCTCTTTCTAAAAATTATCTCGACCTCCTACCTTTTTTCCAAACAACACAATAAATAATAAAAAAAAAATGAATAAAAAGGTTTATGTATATACCTGAAGATACATAACCCTGTTGGTATGCTCAATAACAGCTGAAGCATCTGACGCAAAGAAATATTCCACAGGGGCATTCTCTGCGTGCACTTCCGATGTCGACTGTCGTCTCTCAAGAACACCACGTTCAGGAACATGAGGACGGTGATCTGTAAAACGTAATAGGAAAAATAACACTCACTGTGGAATCAAATCATTTAGGGGGGGGGGTAGTTTCACCCAAAATGTTCACCCAAGGATATCCCAACTTCAAGCTTTAAAAAAAACCCCAGCAATAATAGGCGAAAATCAGGAAACTAAGCCAAAAATACATTATTTTGAAGCATCAGATTTTCTCTTAAGAAAAAATCTTCTGATACACCACCCCCTTAGAGATCTAGCCTCGGTTTGCCTATGAATATAGCATACCTCACGTTAGTCAATTTGAAAGATAGAAGGTTAGCATGAATTCACAAACAGAGATGCATAGCTAAGTTATGCAAAGTCCACTAAGTCCAGTTTTATTTATCTATTTTTATTTTATTCAATAAAGGAGAAAGCCATAGGCTTGTCGCAATAAAACACTATGCATAGTGTTTTCATAGGACATTATGCATACTATGTCCAGTTTCCATGGTTTTAAATTAAGCACTCCTTGTATGACCGCAAACCCTGACTAGCCAACTGATGAACTCGAAGCTGTGGTTCTCAACGTGTGTAGACAACGTTCCAAGTCCCATCTACTAATCTACTTTTACTACGAAACCTACTAGTGCTGATCTATGAAATATTGATGACCCTATGGTGCTGTACGAGCATAATCGTGTTACTCAAACATCAACTTCGGTTCACTTTGAGAAAGTAAAAAAAGGGAAAACGAAAAATCAAATGACCTACAAATTATAACGTACATCTCAATTTTCAAAATTGGTTAAGAGGCAACCCAAAGAACCTTATTTTTCAATAATTCGTACGTTAAGTGTAATCTAACGTTTCAGCCGGAATCTTATATAACTACTCGGACTTTCAGACTAAAGTTAGTGTACGATGTTGGTTCGCTAAGGTATTAACTTTAGCGCATTAAGAATTCATTTTCCGTCGTAATACTACTGATTTTCTTGCTTTTTTACCATGAAAACTGTTTTATGCACTGTATAGCCAGCAAAAGAAACTATCCCTAGATCTCTAGTGGAAAAACACCTAGTTTTTTTCATCCACTTTATTCACAATTCTTTTCTTTTAAAAAGGTCGAATGAAATATTTGTTGTTGTGCTTTATTGTGCATTCCATGATATTGAATATGCTCACAAAAGAGCATCGTTGTCCTTGGTTGTGTTGGTCCTTCCACAAATGACGGTCGGGAGCTCAGAGCTTCATCATCAGTGAATAAATGTGCCATCGCTTCACTTAGGCAGTTAAATGGGCCTTCAGCCCTCGCTCTTGCTAGTACATTACCGAAAAATAGAAATTGGGCACTGTTGTGCGGAGTTACATAGAATATGGTAGGCCTATTAACCTAATTTGAGTGTAGTAGGTGCTAGCCTCGTTTATATTTGAGAGTTAATACCACTTTTGCTGAGATTAAGTATAAACCATTGGCAATTTATTATCTCATGAGTGAATGTTGCCCCTATAGAATTGCTTTATATTGAACAAGCTAACCAGATTTGCAGTTGGAAATATTTGCAGGACTAGCATAACACCTATAATTATTGATGGCACAACCAGAACATCTCTAAGAACTGATGGCACAGCAAGTTTCCTCAATAATAAATAATAATGACTGAACCTGCTAATAACTAAAAAAGCAGTGAAGCTAGGCGTAACTCGTTTCACGATTTTTTTATAGTTAGGTTAACCATTTATAACATTAAACATATTTTTTTAATCGTAAACCCGAGTTTGAAGATCTTTAAGCGATTAAGCAACCCAAAAAAGCAAAAGTAAGCTGAATTGCAGTTACCTTTCTTGGGGTTGATTTTCAGAGACAAAAGCGCACAAAACAGCAAAAAAAAAAAAATAATAAGATAAGACAGTGAAAATTCAACTGCAATTAAAATCAATCAACTACAATTGCGACTATAATCAACTGCAAAAGCAAAAAGCAAACAACTTAAGCCATAAAGCTAAATGAATCCAATGGAAGCAAAAGGGAGTGACAAAAAGTTAAATGTCGAAAATGATAAGCATATAAATAAAAAAGTCGTCGAAAAACCACCTCCGATGCTAAAAATCTTTAAACAAACATATTCACATGTGTAAGAATGTAGACATTAAGCCATTTTCTGAAGCATTTAACCACTTTTTTACCTCGGAAAATCTCTAGAGCTCCCCCCCCCCATCCGCTTATTTTCAGCATCAAAACTAAGATTGCAATGTTTTACATAAACTAAATTTATATACATTTTAACACTAAAGCAACTGCGAATCTTGAAAATAGCTTGTGACCAAGAGCGTGTTTGAAACTTAATAATTTCTAATGTTAATACACAGCCGTAAACAAAGCTTATTACGAGTACCGTTTAGGAAAGGATAAGAGGAGGAGGTTCATAACCTCCTGGATTATAACCTCCATAACCTCTCAGGATTTTTGTTCGGGGGAAGGTATTTTTTTCATGGGGGTTGGGTTAAAAAAAAAAACTATGCAAAACGCACTAAAATTTGTTTATGTGCATTTTGTTACTATTTCACAAGTCTGACAAAAATTTCGGGGGAGAAGGGTCAAATCCGCGAACCCCTTCCTGGGTATGGCTTTAATCATAACCTTCATATGCAAGGGGACTTTCTGTCAAGAAATAAAACATAGGCACTTGGTATGGCTTTCGGTCCGTCTGCTTAGGTTTTTATGCAATGAAGTCCTTCAACTCTAAGTTAGAGATGTAGCCATTCGACAAAAACAAAATAATCTAACTTTAAAAAATAATAATAAATGAATCCTGGTAGAAGTCAAACAGAGGCAAATTTGTAAGCCACTTTTTGATAACCTCCTTAATAAATTTCTACCAAAGGATTATTTTTCTTCAAAGACAAATCTGACTCTGATTTGAGCAACGGTTAGCTAGTGTGTCAGTCTCTGGAAGCTTACCGCGGCGATGAGCTCGTAGCAGCAATAATAGCAGCCAAATCGGTCTTCCGGAACACAACTCCAATTAAATAAACAAGACAAATCTTATCAGTCGTATGTTTTTCATAGTAGCAGAAAGTCAATGCCTATTTAAAGTTGCATTCTGGGCAGAGTCATTGCAAATGATCACTTTGCGGGTTCGAGATTAGCACAGGTATGCTCAATAGAGTTCTTTGAGAGTTGGTGGATGTATATGCTATCACCAACCACAATACTTGAACCTTCTCATGGACTTAATTTTACCTATTGAGTTGCGCTGTAAGGCTTAGATTCACACAGAATCCCCCCCCCCCCTTCATACTCTGACTGTTTCTAGGAATGGACCAAATAAGAAGTTTGATTCAAGAACGCTCAATGAGCTTGAAAAACAGATCTGTATTGTGAATGATCTGTGATGGACGCAGTTCCTCACGCTTTCTTAGAGGAAAACTCAATAATTCGTCAAAACATGTGCAGACGTCTTGTAACGATGCTCTTACTTATGTTTAACTACGGGGGATTGTCTTAAATCACGGAAAAGATAAAAGGGACCGGTGGTACAACAATAACATAGGGAGCAACATAAGAATGATTAACTATTCTTGACAATATGCGGCACCTTTGCAATTGTAGTCTGAACCGGGTAACACAAAAACTTCAAAACCGCATAAAAATTTAAAAAATGAAAAATTTTAAAATGTAAGATGTCTCTTGTTGACTCCCTTTTCTTAACTGAAAATTCGTCAGACTAATTATCTTAAAGGGCTGTTTGGCTTTATTAAAGTGTAAGTCACAGGCAGAAGTGCATGTGCTGATAAAATTTGGAGTAATTGAACATACGGACGTGGTAGAAAAATGGATCACAATTTAACAAAATTTTGTGACAAAAGTAGCGAGTTGAGGAGAATCAGCTAAAAATAAAACGAGTTAATAAAACTGCAACGTTAACCCTAGCTTTTTTTTACAGGAAATTAATATAAAAGGACAGGTTTAGTGACTTCACGTCTTATAAAAGATTACAATGAAAAAACTAGCAGTTTTCTTTCAGTGCAATACCCTATGGTATAAGTGCAATACCATGGTAAAAATAGGCGTGCAGCAAAACTAAGGGCTCTACTATCTACTACTGAAGCGACATGCTAAAAAAAAAAGCAAGGTGAATATAACTCTTTCGTGCTAAAAGCTATTTACTTAACTCCCAAGATGTAGTTTAGACCTTCAAGTGAAGCACCGAGTTTCCGGCAGGTTCTTGTTAATTCTGCGGAAAGAAAAGAGAACAGTCCTTCACCATCTACCTTATTTACAATGAAGCTCAAGGCTTATTCATGCTACTTAAATTCAACAAATTACAGTAACAAAACTTATATCACAAGTTTACTTATTAGAAAAATCCAGTTAAATAACCTTACTCCACCTCGGCATAATGATGCAAACAAGGGCATTATCAAGGGTTTTTGTTCAGGGGAGTGGGTATATTTTCCGGGGGAAACGGGTTTACAAAAAAACTTAAAAAACACATAAGAAGAATTTTTTATTGTTTGGTTACGTTTCTACGAGTAGGACAAAATTTCGCAGGAAGGGGGGGGGGGGTCAAACACTGAAACCCCACCACCCACCCCCGGATACGTTTTTGCATGTAGATCAAATCAAACCAATCTTTTTTTCTTTTCTTTTTTTTTATTTAGATGGAAAGTGTGGTAGGTGCTTGTAACTTTAGAGAAACCCTGTTTTTAGGAAATCGGTTTATTTGTATAAATTAATTCACCAAAGGAGGAAGGTCAAATAACAAGACCGACTACTTCAAATATTACAGTATCAGCCTGCCAATCTTGGGATTATGGTTTCGAGTCCAACGTTGGGATATTTTTTTTTCCTTCGGTGCACGGTAAAATATTGAGAATTTGTTCTTTTTGGGTAAAAGTTGCATTTGTGGGTCGTTCTCTCTCAGAAATCCTGTGCACTAGGTGACGGAACTGTGCGGCACACGTGACGTTCCAAGACGTACACCAGATGGCGGAAAATCAGCACCCCGCCTGAAATACTTATTTTACGCGCACAGATGGATAAAATACGCCACTAAGGGGGAAGGGGGGCTCTTTTCTCTTGGTAAATGCGCATTTTCAAAGTTACAGTTTCAGTAAGTCTAACCTATTTTGTCTTGCGGTTGGGGGATTGAGTTGAAGATTTTACCGAAAGATTTGTGGGAAGGGGACTTCCAATTATGTGTAAGAGGGAGGGAGGGAGGGGTAAAACAATTTTTTCCGATCCACATAAAAGTATACGCAATGTTTTTTTATGTCTCTTGTCCTGGTAATTAGATAAAAAAGACCTAAAATTACTAGAACTTTTTTTGGGAGGTGGCCACAGAAGAAACTTCCATCCAGGTTGGGTGGGGAGTGTTCGCCTGCTTGTCTACCTCTGGGTAGCATTAAGATTTGTCTTAGCAATATATGCCCAAAGATAAATTTTGGAAGTTAAACGCTTAAACTTTAGTCATCTCTATACAATATTCAAACAAGTATAATATCTTTAATGCAATCTACATAGCCACCTAATTTGTGATTCTAGAAATAATTATTTAGTTATATTAATTCAATTTACTTATTGCTTAGCTTTGCCTCAAGCTTAGCTTTTGCTGTGCTTCTGATTAATTTTTTGTGTTTTGACTAATAATAAACTATTGTCCTACACTAAAATAAAATTAATTTTGCCTCCAGTATTAGTCGCAGAGCGTAATTGCTGCTGCTGGGGAGATGCCAGGAGGGCTAAGAGTCCCATGGTGATTGGTTCTAAGCGTTTACCCCCAGGAAAAATGCCCCCCGGAAAATATCCACCAGTAAAAAATACACCCCCGTTGAAAGAAAGCTATTCGCAAAAATTTTCTCTCCACTGAAAATTCCCCACACACATTCCCTTCCTGCAAAAATTTCCCCGCTAAAAATGTCCGTATGTTTCCCAATAACAAATACTATCTGTAAGCCATGGATAAATTGCAAAACTTAAAAAGGCCCTTAAATTTCTACAGCAGGGTTCTCTGATTGTTTTGTAGTTAGGGAGGGAGGACGATACCTCAAAGGGTACATTTTAATGCGAAAACATCCCAGCTGTCATTCAGCCATCAGATAAATACAGAATAAGTCCTAAGGGAGAGACGAGGGGAGGGTGGAGTTATAAATTGATTTATAATCCCCAGGACAGAAACCAGATTTTTTTCTGGACGAGGGAAGGGGTATTTTTTCGGAGGGGAGGGGGTACAAAATAAACTTTAAAAATACGAAATTTATATCTACTCCCATTTGATTTCATGGAATATTTCTGGTCTACGCTGTTATTGTGAAAGTAAGGGGTAATATTAAACCCCTAAAATGAGCAGAATTTATTCCGTATAGGAGGGAGACTGTCCCTACCTTATCCACATCTCCACCTAATGGTCGCAGAAACTTCGGAGTGCTCATTAGATCAGAATTGAGAGTTCTAATCCTTTTTTTATAAGTCCAAA
>JAQQPU010019548.1:0-16323 GCA_029168905.1 Artemia sp. Kazakhstan ARC1039
GAACATAGGAATGTCAGTTTAAAACCAATTGGAAAGACAGATATAAGGCCCCTTTAATTTGCGTCCCATTGTTTTAACCTTTTGGTCTAGGATAATATAAAAAAGAATCGAAGTCAAGTAACTGCGCTGAAGAAAAGTATTACGAGTTCTAGCTGTTTGCTAAAAAGTTATAAGGCTCATTTTCAGGCGAGGAAATAAAATATAAAAAATCTATTCAGAAGGGTTGTCTTTGGTCTTTTTTCGTATTAAACCTTATATACGAGACAAGAATGTTTGCCTCTCTTATCCCACTCCCAAAATATTGTACTTGAAATATCATTTTCCTCTCTGAAAATTTGAAAGTTTGATAACTCTCTCTAAAAGTTTGATAACTCGATCCCCCCAGTCGTTCATAAGATACTACGGATATATCATTTTGATAGCCCAGATGAATATATTATCTTATAATATATCTCAATACGTCACTGTTGATAAAATCAAAGTTCTATTCTCTCTAATAGTGCCAAACCCTTTAAACCGATCCGAGACACACGTCTGTTGACCCTTGTCTCCTTCCTCTGAACAGAAAATAGTAAGTCACTTACGTATTCTGTCTAACTCTTCGAAAGTTTAAGCTTGATCCACAACTTTTTATTTCCGAGAAGTTCCAGATGTTCTATTTTGATAACCTGAATACAAATATAGAGTATTTTAATATCCCCCTATTCTACCATTATTCAGCATTTCAGCATTTGCAAGCGGTTTCTCTGGCCTCGAATGCTAGCCCCAAATTGAAAAAATTGGGTAGGGGGAATGTTAGGAAAACAATTGTACTGAAGTTATATTATGTAGCCTTTTGAAAAATATTACTTGGTATTGGGATATGCATTAAGTCTAAAATCAATTTGGGAGTGAAAAATATGTGTACTCCAACTTCAAAAAATGGGGGTTAGGAAGAATATTAAGGAAATAAGTTGTTCTGAAATGATGTTATGAGGCCTTTTGAAAAGTATATTGAAAAGTATTGCTTGATGTTGGGATATGCATACAGTCAAAAATCAGTCTGGGGGTAAAAAGATATGTAGTCACACTTGAAAGGATGGGGTTTGGAAGATAATTTTTTTTAAGATCAAACACACTTGAACGGGATTTTTCTTAAGTCAGAGACGCATCAGTGGGACAGTTTCTCTCTTAACGAAATTCCATTACTATTGAAAAGAATGACTATTCTTTTGTCTTAAGTAAAATTCCATTACAAAAGAAATACTATTGGGTTTCACTAAGAATAAAAAACAATTTCAAACTGTCTTGATAAACAAAAAAATATCGAATACACGTGAACGGGATTTTCGTAAGTCAGAGACGCATCAATGGGACAATTTCTTAATTAATAATATTCCATTACTTTGGAAAAGAAAAGAAGGACTTTGGTTCTGTCTAATGTGACACGTCATTACAAATAATATTAGTTTTGGATTTCACTAAGAAAAATTAAACGATTTCGCATTGCATTGATAAAAAAAAAATATCAACGATATGTGAACGGGATTTTCATAAGTCAGAAACATGTAATTTTTTCTCTGTTTTGGGAAAATTCAAAACAAAATTTAACTATTGGCTCGTGTTGGGATATGTATAAAGTCAATTGTGGAGTGAAAGACTGTTCAAAGAGATTGTGGAGTGAAAGCACTGTTCGGAGTGAAAGAGATTGGTACTATAAGCTTTAAATGAGTTTTGGGACGAACATTAAGAATAGCATTTGTTCTAGAATGATATTATAAAGCCTTTTGAAAAATATTGCTTGGTGATGGGAACCGCATACAGTCAAAAAACAATGTTGGGAGTGAAAAAGATTTGTACCCCAAGTTGAAAAAAAGAAACTTGTTCTGACATTTTACTTTAAAGTCATTTGAGAAGTGTTACTTCGTGTTTAAAAATCAATTTGGGAGTGAAAAAGATGTGTATCACTAGAAAATAATAGGGTAAAAAGGAATATTAAGAAAAGAACTTGTTCTGAAATGATATCATGAAACCATTTGAAATGTAGTACCGGGTGTTAGGATATGAATAAAGTCGAAAATCAATTACGGGGTAAAAAAGAAATCTCTACTCCAACTTGAAAAAATGGGGTTAAGAGGAATATTACGAAAAGACTGAAAGTCTCAAATAGACAACTCGCTATTTTAATTCATAGTTTCAAACAAGTCATATCACAAAACATCAAAGTACAGCCCGTCAAATAATAAGCTTCAGACACGACACAACCATTAAAAGATAAAGAAAAAAAATCTGAATATGAAAATGGAAACTAGGTGTTCATATTCACAAGTTCAGATACGTCATACCGTGTAATACCAAAGTAAACATCTCAACTAACAAGCTTCAGACACTACTCATCCAGAAAAGGTCGAAAAAGTAAGTCTGAAAGTCCCAAGAGGCAACTAACTATTCGAATTCATAAGTCCAGACAAGTTAAACCACGAAATATAAACGTAAAACCCTCAAATAATAAGCTTCAGTATCGACGCAACTCCCTTCCCCCTAAAAAAGGCCAAAAAATATAAGTCTCAAAGTCCTACGAAAAGAATTGGTTCCGAAATGATACTATGAAGGTTTTTAAAGAGTATTGCTTGATGTTGGGGTTTGCATAAAGTCAAAAAGCAATGTTAGGATTGAAAATGATATGTACTCCAAGCATAAGGTCAAAAAATAATGTTGGTAGTGAAATAGATGTGTACCCTAAATTGGAATATGGGGTTAGGAGGAATATTAAGATAAGAACTTGATCTGAAATGATATTATAAGGCCTTTTCAAAGTACTGCTTGGTGTTTGGATATGCACAAAGTCAAAATTAATTTTGGAGTGAAAAAGATGTGTACTGCAACTAGAAAAAATCGAGTTGGGAGGAATATTAAGAAAAGAACTTGTTCTGAAATGATATTATAAAGACATTTGAAAAGTATGGCTTGGTGTTGTAATATGCATGAAGTCAAAAATTAATTTAGGGGTGAAAATGATCTGTACTCCAACTTGAAAAAATGGGGTTAGGAACAAAGTTTTTCCCTGAACTAAGTCAAGTGAACGGTATTTTTCATAAGTCAGAGACAAATCAATGGGAAAATTTTTGTTTTTTAACAACATTCCATTACCATGGAACAGAATGACTATTATTTTTTAATACGTAAAACATCATCACATAAAATATTACTTTTAGAGTTTCACATTATCTTGATAAAGAAATAAAATTATCAAAGACACATGAATAGGATTTTCATAGGTCAGAGACGCATCAATTGGACAGGTATTTTTCTTAATGACATTCCATTACCTTGGAAAAAGAAAGGAATGACTATTGTTTTGTCTTATTTAAGAGAATATTATTGGAAAAAATACTACTTTTGAAATTCACTAAGAAAATCTAACGATTTCAAATTGTCTTTCAAGCCAGAATTGCCCGCCAACCTAACTGAACCCAAACGAAAATTATTAACTTCAATGCAAACTAGATTGAAATTAGTTATGCCACAATCTATAACTATAGCAAAGTAGATGGCAGCACTTGGGGTATTCACAGCAGGTCACCATCTGTAACTAATGGATGGCATCAGTAGGCGACATGACTGAACGAAATATTTTATGATGCTACCAAAACTCCCTTATATTTTCAAACATTATCCATTTTTTTTCTTTATCAGTCGTGGTGAATTCATTTTCTTTTTAGTGAAATCCAAAAGTAATATCTTTTTTGTAATGATATGCGTAGGACAAAAACCGAACTTTCGAAGGAAAGTTCAGTTTGGCTAGCTGATACATACCTCATACGTTGGTACATCTATTAACAAAAGCTTTCTTCGGTTTTGCAATGCAAAGACGGGGTCAAGACACCACAATTCCACCGAAAACAAACGTTTCCACAGCGATCCAGTCCCTCTCCATAACTAATTCAGACCAGTTTCTTTTTTGAACTAAATCCCTTATAATTACTTAACTCTCAATGAGCGGGGAGGAGGGAGGGACTCTATGTACCAACGTATGAGGTAAGTATTGGCTAGCCAAACTGAACTTTCCTTCGAAAGTTCGGTTTTGGCGTCGCCATTACCTCATACGTTGGTACATCTATTAACAAAAGCTTCGATTCCAACCGATTTGGTGGTTGATTCATAAATCAACTAATATAAAATATTAGTTTCAAACTCAAATATTCAAATGTATAAACTATAAAACTGTCTGAACCGCAAAAAAATGTTGAGCATCGGTTCGATCTTCTATTTCATGAAGATAGTGTTGTCTGGGAGAAGACTCCGAAGACCAGCCAGCAGTACTCATTATATCAGCAAGTGGTACTGATTTTGAAAGTGCCCATGACGCCGTCATGGATATTGTGCCATGTGCTTTCCTTTTTCTACACTCTTCTTTTGCTGCCTCATGTGCCATAGTTATGGCCTGCTTTATCCAAGAAGAAATGGTTCCAGCTGCCACCTCTCGTAGTGCTGTTTGAGAAAAAGGAATGAAGAACCTTTTTCTCCCTTTTCTGACCGCCACGTTAGCTGTTCACTGTACGTAGGCCGATAGTATTCTCACTGGACACAACGCTGGATCAACATCTAGCGCGGGAAATAGGATAGGAGAAGGTATCTCATGAGGCTTCACGGTTTTGGGTCTAAACGAAGGGAAAAACCTGAGAGTTACTGAATTATCCAAAAATTATGCTGTACTGAAAGACAAGGCAAGTGTTTCACTCCTTCTACTACCAGATGCAATGGTAGTAATTTAGATATATCATGAATTCTGCAACTGTCCGAGTACTGGTTGCGAGAGGATTAAACTTCCTTTCACTACACCAACCTACGAACACTTGCCATTGTCCATTGAGCAATTCAATGGTAGATCGTCGCTGGACCGGGCAATTGCACGGGCTGATTCCTTAGAAAAACTCTCTTTTCGAGTTCATGCTCGATATCTTCCAGCCCTGTAAATTTAGATTCCTTAGTGCTGGGTGGTGAAGTCGACCCTGCTGGAGGATATCTGAATAATCTCCGAAAGGTATAGGCAATTCTACTAGAAGGTTGAGAAGACTCATGTACCAAGCTTGGAGTGGCCCTCGCGGAGCAATTAGCATTATTTCGGCAGTTCACGGATTTTCGAACCATCTCCAGAACCTTTGGGATCAGGGCAAATGGAGTGAAGGCACAGGTGTGTTTGTTCGACCAATCGTGGACAAGGGCATCTGTGCCGATCGCAAGAGAATCTAGAACTGGTGAGAAATATACGTCGATCTTCCGGTTCAATCGAGTCGCGAATAGATTGAATTCTGGCAGTCCATACTCTTTTAACAGGGCTCTGACGACACTTTCGTTGAGACTCCATTCCGTGGGCAGACCTTTTCTTCTCGTGACAGTGTGCCGGCTACTAGATTGAGTGACCCGGCGATGTGTCTTGCCCTCAAGTGAACGTTCAGGGCCATCGTAATCTCGAAGAGCTTTATGGTTTCCTCCTCTAGGGAGAAAGAACGGGTTCCACCCTCTTTGTTTATGTAATTGACTACAGTCAAGTTGTCCGTCGCTATTATGACTACCTCGTTTCTTAGCTCCTCCGCAAAGGCTTTGATTGTGTTGGCTTTTGCTCTCATCTCGAGGCAATTTATATGAAGAGATTTCTCTTCTGGAGACCAAGTCTCCGAAGTGTCTTGATGTGGGTCCTCTAGATAGCCACCTCACCCGTAAGTTGAGCTGTCGGTGAATATTGTTTTGGAAACAATAGGGGCTTGAGAGGAAGGCCTTGACTCAGCCAATCTTTATTCAGCCACTGTGAAAATGCCTCTTTCATCTCTGTCTTAATTAGGATGTTTAATTCTATGTTGCTCCAAGATATGTCCCACAATTTGAGCATTAGTAACTGACATTTCCTGAGATGTAGTCTGTTGAAAGGAATTGCTCTTGAGCCCGCATTGATGAGTCTAATCAGCTTCATCAGTTGCCTTATTGAGGCATGCGATTTTTCCAGAGCCGCCTTGATTGCATATATCAAGTTCTGAATCTTTTCCGGGGTTAGGTACACCCTCTATACCTCCTGGTCTACCAGAAAACCCGAGAAATATGAGCCGTCACATAGGTTACAATTATGATTTCTCGCTCGCCTGAACCCGAGTCTGTGAAGGAGAATCATCTGATATCTGGCTCAGCATGAACCCAAGTCTGAGCTGGAGAAATCATAATGGTTTTTACATTGTTCTGTACTAATGAGTTTTGGTAATTGCGCAGAATTTATTTGTTCATGTAAGCATGCCATTGGATGGTTTGAAGATGGCCATAGCTCACGATGGCACTTTGAACTGATATATTTTGTTTTTGAAAGTGAACCCTAACCTCATTCTATGAGCTAGGTCCTTAAAGTCGGCGGAAACATGAAATAATTTTCAGAGATAATAATTTTGAGTATGCTCTAGAAAGAATATTTGAAAGATGCTGCTGACATCTATTAACAGAATCCAAGAACTTTGTCAGTTTTTGAGATAGTGTCAGGAGAGACTTTCTCTGTCTTTAACATCTTTATGACAGTACCTAACGTGAGGTCACTGTATGATAGCATGCTCAGAGTCACTCCTGTAGAAGAATATAAGGCCAAGAATGACTTTCTGTCAACTGATATGAACTTTATTTCCTCTACTTATCCAGTTGATAGTAACAAAATGAACTTTGGGTTTATGCGTGGTGCTTGTGAAGCTGAAAAAGCGTCTTGACATTTTTAAGCCCTCGCTCGGTCCGGGATGCCGAAAGGGTCAAAGAAGTACTACGTTTTGAACGATATTTTCTTCAATATTCTAATTATATACTGTTATAAAGCTAGCATAGCATATTTGTAATTGGACGCTGGAAGTAAATTCAACTCTAATCACCAGAAAAACTTACCACATGCCAGACCAGACCTATAGGTTAGCGCTGTAGTCGTTACAATATTATGCAATGACAGTACGTACGTCCAAGCCGTCGTGACCTTATATAATGGCGGTCTGTACTTCCAAAGCATTATGACCTTATGTAATGAGGGTCTGGGCTCCCAAGGTGTTATGACATTATGTAAAGGTGGCCTATACACCCAAGGTGTTATTATCTTGTGTAATGCCGGTCTGTACGCCCAAGGCATTATGACCTTATTTAATGACGGTCTGTACACCCCAGGTGATTTGACTTTGTGCGATGACGACATGTACACCCAAGGTGTTGTGCCCCTATGTAATGACGGTCTGTACACCAAAGTTGTTATGAACTTATGTAAAGGTAGTCTGTACACCCAATGGTGTTATGACCTTGTGTAATTCCGGTGTGTACGCCCAAGGCGTTATGACCTTATATAATGACGGCCTGTATACTCTTTATGTAATGAGTAATATACCATACCATAAATATTGGGTTTAATACACCCAAATGATTAAAATATAATAATTACAACTAAGACAGAAACATTAACTTCTGTAATATTCTGTTTCATGATTTTTGCGTACCATCAGGGTTGCCAGCTGCCAATATCTAAAAAGGGGTAAAACTGAGGAAAAGGGGAAAATTTTACTCAGAGAGTGAAAGTCCGTGCTTTCGCTCGGCCCGGTATGTCGAGAAGATCAAAGGAATTATCACGTTCTGAGAGTGGCTTATTCTTTGTTGTTGACTGCAGTTCTTCTGAGCACTGCTTGATGAAGTTTTTTAGCGTTGGGAAGAAAGGTAACGTGATAAGCTGTTTTCTCTTGAATGGCTCAATTGCCAAAACCAGCTCTGCCGCCGAGCGAGGCTGTTGGACTGTAATGGTAGGCCTGGGGCAAATGGTGTCACCCAGTACTTCGTATACAAGGTCCAGTGACTCTGCCAAAGAGACCAAATCATCTGTTCCAGGATCGGTGCCTAATTTTAACCAACTATAAATTCTTTATAATTAGATGCTGGGCCTAATCTGAGCTGCAAATCTCCAGACTAACTTATCCCTTGCCAGAAGGCCTATAACGCCGTATGCGTTATAACCTTGCGTAATGATGGTCTGTACGCCCTAGGCGTTATGACCTTATGTAATGATGGCCTATACGCCGTAGGTGTTATGACCTTATGTAATAACGGCCTGTACACCCTAGTCGTTATGACCTTATGTTATGACGGCCTATATCCCCTAGGTGTTATGACCTTATGTAATGCCGGCCTGTACGTCCTAGACGTTATGACCTTATGTAAAGAAGGCCTATACGCCCTAGGCGTTATGACCTTTTGTAATAACGGCCTGTAAGGCCTAGGCGTTATGACATTATGTTATGACGGCCTATACGCCGTAGTTGTTATGACCTTATGTAATGATGGCCTATACGCCCTAAGCGTTATGACCTTATGTAATAACGGCCTTTAGGCCCTAGGCGTTATGACCTTATGTTATGAAGGCTTATACGCTCTTTGCGTTATGACCTTATGTAATGAAGGCCTGTACGCCCTAGGCGTTATGACCTTATGTAAACTTATAAAATATAACCTATGAAAGGTATTATACATACCCAGATACTGGATTTACCGCAGCTAAACCATTAAAATACAAATAATTATATGGCCTACTAAACACGAGGCCTAGAATAAAAGTAGATATTTATATAAATATAAATAAATATGTTAAAAATGTGTGTATGTTTCCTATGTAGGAAACATAGGAGAAATATTTCTGAAGTGCATCAATGCATTTAAAAACGCATAAGAGTTTAAAATGAAAAAGGTTGCAAATTTACATAATAAGGTTTTTCATCCTTTCAACATTTCAATTAACCACCTTAGTGGCACAAAAATGAACAAAAGAAAGAATCGTGGAACAGATTTTTAAGGTAATAAAATTCAAATCAAAATTTGAATTTTATATACAATATCGCAATAGTGTCCTGGATATCTCTATTGAAGAAGGAATAATCATTAGCGAACATTACATATACTCCCAAAAAGATGTTATGAATAACTGTGCAATATTCATGCTGGGAGGGTAAGAAGTTCCTCTCCTATTACACAAATATTTTGAGTATAAACTCATTTTCTTATTTACTAATAAAAATGTTTTATATGCTTAATTAAAACCAAGAAAAACCTTGGCTAGTGTCTCCTTGTGACCCCTTACACCACAAAAAAGAAACTGATCTGAACTAGTTATGGAGAGGGACTGGATCGCTGTGCAAACGTTTGTTTTCGGTGGAATTGTGGTGTCTTGACCCCGTCTTTGCATTGCAAAACCGAAGAAAGCTTTTGTTAATAGATGTACCAACGTATGAGGTAATGGCGACGCCAAAAAATGGTCATTTTTTCTTTTCCATGGTAATGGAATGTCGTTAAGAAGAAAATGTCCCGTTGATGTGTTCTGACTTATGAAAATCCTCTTCATGTGTCTGACTTGTTGTCCTTATCAAGACAACGGGAAATCGTTTTATTTTTCCTAGCGAAATCCAAAGTAATATTTTTTGTAATGAAATTTTACGTAAGACAAAGCAATAGTAATTATTTTCCATGGTAATGGAACACCGTTAATGAAACTAAACTGTCCTATTGACATGGCTCGGACTCATAAAATATCTTGTTCACATTGTTCTTCGATCTTCGTTCTTCGATCATCGAAAAAAACTCTACTCCTAACCCTATTTTTTTCAAGTTTGAGTACACATCTTTTTTCCTCAAACTGATTTTTGACATCATACACATCCCAACACAAATCAATACTTTTCAAAATGCTTTATAAATTCATTTTGAACAAACTCTTTCTAAATATTAATTAACAAAATTTGCACTTTACTGCAAGATTTGCACAGAATATAATTTGCACTTTACTGAAAAAATATAAATGTTTTTACTTTTATAACTTTAAAACATCTTTAAATATCACTTATAAATTAAATTGTTTTTAAATAACTTCAATAAAAATTTAATAAATTTTTACTTTTATTAACATTTTGATTACTAAATATCAGTATATGTATATTAAACTTACAATACACATTCATTTGTATTGTTTTGAGTAAAGTGAAAATTGTGTTCTGGCATTGGAAAGGCATAGGGGTTTTGAGCCCTACTCATGTTAATTTCTGCTCGTTTTGAGTTTGACTCGGTTATTTATTGTAATTTATGTTCGTTTTGGGTTTCATTTATTTATCGATTCTGATTTGGGGTAGTTTCACGCTTGGTAGATTATTTGATTTTTGTTCATTTTTGGTTTAATGGAGTTCTTTACTTTTCTTTTAAAAACTTATTTTGTGGAAAATGTTTTTAAATTAATTTTTTTTTTCGTCGTATATTGACAGATTCTTTTCAGGAAAAAAGAAAATAATACTTTAAATCTTTTTGTTTTTTTAAGACTTTATAGTTTGGCCTGCTATTTGTATGCTGGAGAAAAGTTTTCAGCCATTTTTAACAGCATACACCCTTTTAAAAATCTGAACACAAATAGTAGCGTTTAATTTAGTTTCATACCTCCTCTAGTTGACCTGAAATAGAAAACTTGATACCATTCGTCGAAAAAGTCTGTTCGCTTTCTTTGATAGCTTGAATACACTCACGCTATTTTGATTTGGTTAAATTTTTAGAGCAGAAGTAGCACCAAAAGTTTGAACATAATACCCTCAGTCATTCTTGGGATACTGCTGAGATGCCTTATTGGGAATTAGCATTAATACAGTGAATTTTGATTTAATCTTAAGGCAACATTTATTTTTAAAACATAATGGGCAAATGGAAGGGTGGGCATGGGAGGGGGGCTAATTGCCTTCCGATTACTAATGACTATTAAAAAGGGCATTAGCCCTTTCTATTTTCAATCGAATAAGTCCTTTTTGAAGTTCCTACAATAACTCCTTTGATACGAAGTGCCCTGGTCTTCGTTGAACAAAATGGTTATCTCAAAATTTTGATTTGTTGTGTTTGGGGAAATGGTGGGTGTGAGAGGGGGGTTACTTGCCCTCCAATCACTTTCGACTATTAAAAAGGGCATTAGCCGATTCAATTTCCAATCAAATGATTCCTTTTTGAATTTTCTACAACAACGATTTCTATAAAAAAAACTTATATGTCCCCAGGGCATAGCTTACAACCCTTGCCCTGAGGGCTGTGGGCGGAGTGTCATCTTCAAAAGCATAATTTCCGGACTTTTTAACTACGTCTAACCAAATGGGTATCTGAAAATTTGATTGGATGTGTTTGGGAAATGGTGGGTGTGAGAAGGGTGTTAGTTATCCTCCAATCACTTTCGACTATTAAAAAAGGGCACAAGCTCTACTAATTTCCAATCGAGGATGTGTTTTGAAAATGGTGGGAGTTAGAAGGGTGCTAGTTATCCTCCAATCGCATAATCATTCTTCCATTTTGAGTCATACACAGTTTTTACTGGTGTTTTATCGACAGGCTCAATATGCATTTCGTCTTTGGTATTATTTGGTTCATTGAATGTTTGATCAATGATGTTGGTAACGTTTTCTGACAGTTTGTTTTTCATCGATTCATCTTTATATTCTTTAGTGATATTTTCTGCCAATTCCCTTTTTATTTATCTGGCAATTTTACTGTTGGTTATCACATTATTTGTACACAGGTAACATTTCCGGCACGTAGACAAGATATGGTTTATGATATTAGTAGAAGAGTATGTCTAACTTTTCCCCTTTGCTTTCATTTGAATGTTAATACCTAAAAGATGACGATAGGTTCTATCAACAGGTAGCATGTTACCAGAAGCACTAGCAAGAAGATAACAATCTTCATCAACTATTATTTTAATGTTAGCGTTGTCTTTGAGAGTAATCATCTCCGGAGATCTCAATCTCGCATATCGACCATTTGTACAATGGAATTTTTTTGGTACTCCAAAGAAATTTAATTCGTTACTGTCATGACAATGCACGCATACGTTTCCGATAGTGCTACCACTTGTACTTATTTCATAGTTTAAATACTTCTCTTTGTGAGCATTCAATGCTACAATAACACTATCTTGTGATCACACTTTCTTAAAATGCTCCATCTTCCCTTTTCTAAAGATATGAGCTATGTGGTCATCATTCCACTGCATAAGAAATGCTGATTTAATACATGCAGTAAACTAGGTAGTGTCGATGACCCATCATAGACCCATCATAGAGTACAAGTGGGAAAGCTGCATCGTGTCTATGAGCAAGCATAGAGTACGATTGATAGAGCCGCAAGCATATTTCATATCATTTTAAGATGCATAAAAAAGTTGAATAATTTCAATGCATAAAAAAAAAATTCAGTCCAGAAAAAAAGTCCTAGTACAAACTTAATTTTTCTAATAGTAATAGTCACGACTAAAATATCTATACCATTCTCATTTTGAGCTCTGAAAATATTAAATGTGGTTTTTATATGTTTTAAGTATGTTTTATGTTACTGTTAGACATGCAAAAAAAAATTGAAAAAATAGCATGTTAGAAAAATAATAATAGAAAAAACTTAAAAATAAAACAAAAAAAGTAAAAAAGGGGGGGAGGGGGCAAAAAAAGAAGGGAGGGGGTTGCCTTGGAGGTTAAGGATAGGGGACTTTTGGAGGTTGATATCCTTGGTGGTTAGGGTCATTAGTGCTTACGATCCTTGACGATTCATACTCATAATCGTCTCACTACTTGATTTGCAAGGATTTCTAAGGATTGTTCTGTATTTCTCTATTAAAACTCTTTTCTTGACATCTACATCTCTATTAGTGTCAACTTTTTAGTATACTAAAATGTTATAACATATTTTATAATGACAACACTGTTCAAATGGTACTTGTGTATTATACAGAACACATCGGAGAAGTAGAGCTAGGTCAACTCACAAGATCATTTTATCATCGTCAGCCATTTCCATAGATTGATGATATTCCAAATTTATAATAAATAAGCTATGAGTTAACAACCCCTTCAGGCTTACCTTAACTGGTAATCAGTTTAACCCTTTTTTACCACCTTCATACAATCCAATCACCAATTAAGATCAATCTCACCCCTTTTATTCAATCATCAATTAAGATCATTCATATACTCCTATTCGCAAATGCTATACCTTTTTTTGCAAATAGAGTTATTTCTTGGTAAATGATTTAACAACATATGCAATCAATTCTAGACAAGATGCAAGGTACTTTCAGCCTACAGGTTATTAGTGTTTGACAATTTTTGACTCCGAAACATGTATGCCTTGGCTGTGTCCTTAGTAAAAACATTATTCATACGAAAAAACATGATTATCTAACGCTACAACTGAAACCAATATTTTTTCACAGAAGGCTCAATAAACCTTTGAATACGTAATGTGACGAAGTTTAATTTGATTATTGAACCTAGAAGTAATTACCCTTTTCTTAAACATTAGTTGTTCTATTAACGAACCCGTGAAACTACATACATATTCTTGTGTAATCCCCTATACATCTCTGATTGGCCCAACAAAATGTGTGTTGCCTCAGAAACCCATCTGGTAAGGAATGTACCGTCTGTAGTAATAGGTGACTATCCATGGTAAGGCTTATTACGCAATCACCCGTGATATTGCACTGTATATGGTGTATTTGGTGTAAATTGGGGTGATGGTGGAAAATGGGGTGATGGGTAGGGGTTTATTTGGGAGGATCTTTCCATGAAGAAAGTATTCATGGGGGAAGGGACATTGCTATGAAAGGGACGCTGGATTTCCCAGCATTAAGTAGAAAAGGGAGTACCAGCGCGGACGAGGCACCACTGCTGCCATCTATAATCGAGTCTAACGGGTCAATAACACCATTTTCAAGGTCAATCAGGGATGTTTCTAAGCCTAATGGATACAGTTGGGAGTGACGCAATATCTTCATTGATGTTACATAATTTATTCATGGTTTATTGATCCACTAGAGGGGACAGGATTTCTGAGAAAAGGGACAGGATCACGTGTCTTTTTCAAGGTCAATCAGGGGGGTGTTTCTAAGTGTATTCATCCACTAGAGGGGACAGGATCTCTGAGAAATTGATTTGCATAATTGGCGGAGAATTCTATCATGAGGGGATTTCATTTTTAAATATGGCTTCTCAGGTCTTTAGGTCTGAGAGACAAATTAATATTCTATTTTTAAATAGGGTTTCTCTGGTCTTTAAGTCTGAGAGAGGAATTGAATGTATTTTACATGGGAAATGATTTCTTGGAAATTTCAAATGTACCAGCACAGGGATGCGCTGAACAAATTTGGGCGAAACAAATTAATCCGCATTTTAGGAATTTTTTGGGTGAAACAGTTTGAGACATTTTAGAAGATGATTTAGAGTGAAATTCTGTGGTCGTTATAATACGCAAGTTCCATTTGAACAGATTTGTAAGGTCCCCTACCCCAACTCCAAAGGGCCCCCCTCCCCCCGGGCCCCAAAAGGGCAATCTTCCTCCCTGGCCCCCAAAAGGCCCTCCCCCATGGCCCCCAAAGATGCCCCTTCCAGTCCAGGCCCCAAAAGAGCCCCCTCCCCCCGGGCACCCCCCAACAATTTTTTAAATACGTTTTTGCGCACTTGAGACACAGAAGGGCCCCCACATTTAAAAAGACGTTATTACATCTTTTTAGAACAAGTTCTTTACGTAATGTCCCTCATAAACCCATTTTACAACTTGAAGTACTCATCCTTATCACCCACAACTTTACTTTACAACTTTTTGAATAACCCAACACCAAGCAATACTTTTCAAAAGGCTTTATTATATCTTTTCAGAACAAGTTCTTTACGTAATGTCCCTCCTAGACTTATTTTACAACTTGAAGTACTCATCCTTATCACCCACAACAATACATCATTGCTTTTTGAATACCCCAACAAACCAATACTTTTCAGACGGCTTTATTATATTATTTCAGAACAAGTTTCTTTCTTAATATCCCTCCTAAACCTATTTTACAAGTTGAATTGCTCATCCTTTTTCACCCACAACTTTACTTTACGACTTTTTGCATAACCCAACATCAAGCAATACTTTTCAAAAGGCTTTATTATATATTTTCAGAAAAAGTTTCTTACGTAATGTCAATCCAAAACCAATTTAAGAACTTTAAGTATTCATCTTGTTTACCAACACACAAACAGAGAAAGACAAGCACTTTAGACATACGAACCAATAAAGACAGACACTTCAGACTTACAAACCAACAAAGACAAACACTTCAGACACACAAACTGAGAAAGACAGGCACTTTATAAATACAAACCAACAAAGACAGACACTTCAAACATACAAACCAACAAAAACAAATACTTCAGAAGTACAAACAGAGAAAGACAGGCACTTTAGACATATATACCAACAAAGACAGACACTTCAGACATATAAACCAACAAAGACAAACACTTCAGACAAACAAACAGACAAAGACAGGCACTTTAGACATACAAACCAACAGACAGACACTTCAGACATACAAACCAACAAAGAAAAACACTTCAGACATGCAAACAGAGAAAGACAAACACTTAAGACATACAAGCCAACAAAGACAGACACTTCAGACATACAAACCAACAAAGACAAACACTTCACACATACAAACAGAGGAAGACAGGCACTTTAGACATACAAACCAACAAAGACAGACACTTCAAACATACAAACCAACAAAGACAAACACTTCAAACATACAAACAGAGAAAGACATGAACTTTAGACATACAAACCAACAAAGACAGGCACTTCAGACATACAAACCACCAAAGACAGACACTTTAGACATACAAACCAACAAAGACAAACACTTCAGACATACAAACAGAGAAAGACAAACACTTTAGACATATAAACAGTGAAAGACAGACACTTCAGACATACAAACCAACAGAGACAGGCACTTTAGACATACAAACCAACAAAGATAGACACAAACAAAGACAAACACTTCAGACATACAAACCAACAAAGACAAACACTTCAGACATACAATCAGAGAAAGACAAACACTTCAGACATACAAACAGAGAAAGACAAACACTTTAGACATACAAACAGTGAAAGACAGACACTTCAGATATATAAACTGACAAAGACAAACACTTCAGACATACAAACAGACAAAGACAGGCACTTTAGACATACAAACAGTGAAAGACAAACACTTCAGACATATAAACCAACAAAGACAAACACTTCAGAAATACAAACAGACAAAAACAGGCACTTTAGACATACAAACCAACAGACAGACACTTCAGACATATAAACCAACAAAGAAAAACACTCCAGACATGCAAACAGAGAAAGACAAACACTTTCGACATACAAGCCAACAAAGACAGACACTTCAGACATACAAACCAACAAAGACAAACACTTCAGACATACAAACAGAGAAAGACA
>JAQQPU010019549.1:4174-15716 GCA_029168905.1 Artemia sp. Kazakhstan ARC1039
AGCCTTCGTAATCACAAGATGAAATAATATGGACAGATAAAAAAAAGAAAAAAGAAAGGCACTTAGTTCCATAAGGCACTAAGAGATTTAAGACTCAAAGGAGGCTAGGATATTATCTATCGACTAGACAACACTATTGAAAAGCAGTTGCAACACAATATTTAAAGATAACTTTACGATTAAAGTAAGGCCTCAAAAAGAAACGTGAGAACTGGGTTAATACAAAAGCCTTCGTAATCCCATTATGAAAAAATACAGACGGATAAAAAAAAAGAAAAAAAAGAAAGGCATTTAGATCCATAAGGTACTAAGAGATTTAAGACTCCTGGAAAGCTAGGATATTATATAGATCGACTAGATCAGTTGTTTGGTCAGTTTCTTTGACTTCACAAGCCTTATAAATATCACTATTGAAAAGCAGCATACGCTTTGTAGGCTCAAACGTCGAGCAACAAGAGCCACATGCTGACAACCACAGCCTGAACACAAGTATTGAGTTCAACATGGGCAAGAGCATACGGTTTCGGAGCTTGCTCTTAATGACATTCATCATAAAAAAGGACCGTTCCACTATTGCATTGCTAATTGGCAAACTCAACAGGGTCAATGCCCACATGGCTAACTCACGAAAAGGAAATGCCCCAACAGCATCAGGATAATGTAGGACAGCTATCCAGAACTCAGAGGAGTCTTTGGGGATTGTTCCTCCACAAACAAAAGACCAATTAACATCCAACAGTTTCCTCCACTGATTCTCCAAGGTACTGAGATCAGTAGTAGGAACAATCCTCAATGGCAAGTCTCCAAATCGGGGTCGAAACTGAGAGAAGCAAATCACAGGGGATAAAAATTTTAGCTGTAGGAGCGAATCCAGAGCAGGAGGCATTCGTTTAAGCACTGCTTTAGCCGCTGCTTTCAGGAACGCAAAACACCGTATTTTGATTTCGCTCTTCTGTGTGTCTGAAAGTTTAGATTTGTCCAGTTCAATGAGGAACTCGTGTCCGTAATCAACTTGATCTTGTGGCAAATAACTGATTTCGAAGTCCATATTAACCATCAAAGACACTGTAGATGAGCAGAGTATCCTACGCAGGAGACTTAGTATCAAACCCTGGAGTTCTTCAAAAAGACGAAATTGGTCAGCGTGTGTGTGCTGAAACAGCAAGTTGACCCTTTGAAATTCGGACAGCAATGACTTCAAGAACACAATGAAAATTCTGTTTTGCTCATCTTGATACATAGCGTGTAGCACTCTAACAGTATAGCAACGTTCTTACTCTTTGGCTAGACTGAAGTGTGTGGTGAGCTCCAAGTACTGCTCATATATGCGAACCAAGGCATTGTACCGAGAGAGCCAACGAGTATTCGAGGGAGAAATAATACGTAAGGGTGAATTTCCATCGTTTATCAACTTAAATACATGTTGATATGTCTCCCTTCTAAGGGGGCTTACATTAAACCATTTATATGTTTTGGACATCATAAACTCAAGGTTCGAAGGGAGTTCACAGACCGCCTTTGAAGCACATAGATGGAGTGAGTGGCAAACACACTTGAAGAGCTGAAGATAGGGTAAGCCATTGTCTCGTAGTATGGTAAAAAGGGAGTGGTTTACTCCGCACATGTTAGTACATGTTATGTACTAATTGATTCAATTTTTGGGCAGATTGTTAAGACAAGAGTGAATGTAAAATGAGCGAGAAATGTGTAAGGTAAAATTCTAGACAAGCCTATTTTTGATATCTTGGAAGAGTTAGGTTAGGAAAACAAAACTTTCAGTGATGAATCCAGGGCCAGAAACATGCTCTGGGAAGGTATTGACATTCTATTATGTTAATCCCCTTCTGATTTCTAAGTCTTGGAAATTTGACAAAACAAAGAGTTTTGAAAAAACTCTTTTTTTTGTCAAAACAAAGAATTTTGAAAAAGAGTTTATTTTCTCTGGTTTTAGTTTGAAAATGCAATTCCTGTTATTAGAGCAGAATTTCAAGCCATATCAAAGGTTTTTTTCCTAAATTTAGGAAATTTATTTCCAGATCTTTGATACTTTCCAAATTTGGATTGAGTAAAGTTGTAAAGCTGAAGATCTATTCTGCATGGTTTCACTTTTATAAAACAAAGATTTTTAAAGGTCATCAAAGGTCAGTGCCCTCTATTGGGGAAGGAGTGGAGATGGGTTGGCTACTTCAAAATATCTTTCAAGGACATACTTTAGTATGTAAACCCATCCCAGGAAGCTTCATTTCTGTAACCTAACCCCTTCCCAAGATAGCAACAAATAGCTTGTCTAGAATTTTACCATATATACTTCAGACTATATATTTACATGGGCGCCCATAAGGGGGAACAAGGGGGGGGGCACCTTCATCTTAGTACTCTTAGCATCATTAGTTACAGTAACTATAATTCTAGTACTAAAAGTATTAAAAAAAGGTCTACAAAAGTATACAAAAGTCTAGTTCAACAAAATGGCTATCTCAAAATTTTGATTGGATGTGTTTGGCTAAGTGATTGACGTGTGGGAGGGGGAGCTGGTTGCCCTCCATGAGCTCTTTTTGAAGTTCCTATGACATTTCTTTCTATAAGAAGTACCCTGGTCTAAAAAACAAAACAATATATTGTGCCCACATTGCTCTTTACTTAGGCAGTACTATTGTGCTGCCTACGATATTTTGTCTTGAGATTTTAAATATATACAGCACTGGAAGTGCCAATTAGACCATGTAAGCCCCTCCTATAATTCAGCCTATGGGCACCCATGTATATTTACACATTATGGGGGGGGGGAGTAGAGCAATCCCAATTATCGACTAAGCCTAGGCCACGAAAAGATTGGGCCAGATCTGTCAAATATATAAAAAAGGATAGATCTGCATAAAATTCAAGTCTTGCCTTAATCTGAGCAGCAATAAAATTCCTTGTAACTTGTAATACTCCTAACGCAGAGCCATCTCAGCCATGCAGAAATAAATTCCTAATGGCGAATCGTTTCAGAATAGAAAGCGTTCTATGCCCTAAAGGAGGGCTCTTGTCTTTTTGGTGCATAACCAAGGCTGAGCCACCGTGATTTTGGAATTTTTGTCTGGTTCCAAATTTTCAGTCAAAATAAGCCCAAAATAAGCCCTTTTTTTTACAAAAAAAGCCCATTTTCCCGCCCCAAGGCCCTCACGCCCACTCCAAAATTCAGCCCGCTACTGGCGGCTAAAACAAGCCCACGGGGCGGAAAACAAGCCCATTTGGCAACACTTGGGCTGGTTCTACATTCGGCATTTTCTGGAAAACTGGGCCGGAAATCTGGGAGGCAGGTAGCAGTCTATACTGGTAAGAATCACAACAAATTCAAAAGATCGAAATGCAGCCATGTGACATGCTTATTATGGCGTTGGCCATAAATCAAGCTTCAAGTGATTCATTTTTGCTAGTATATTCTGCTCTATCTCTATTGTTGAAGCTAAACAGGAATAAAAAGTCAAAACTGGAAGCATGTTTTGCAAATGAGCTCTTAAAACTGCAAGAAGAGATGCAGAAGAGCCTCTATACTAGATCTGTTTGGATTCTTCCCCAGTCTCATGACTGGTGGAATAATGTTCTCCAAGGAAAAAGTGAATCCGAGTTTTACAAAATTTTTAAAATGGATTTAGAGACTTTTTATGAGTATTGTCAAAAGTTGAACAGAAAATATTAACCCAGGACACTCAATTGAGAACAGCAATTCCCACCGACAAAAAAGTTGCAGTTGCACTGTATGTGCTAGCCACAAATGCAGATTATAAAACTATTGGGTCAATTTCGGGCACAGATCGAGCCACAGTTGGCCATTGCTTCCATTTATTCATAAGTGCTGCCAAAGAACTGCTTGTTCCAGAGCTGATTAAATGGCCTGCTACAACAACTGAATTTGTTAAGTTAGAATCAGAATTTAACGAGCTTTGGGGATTTCCGTTAACTGTTGGTCTAAGGGTATATTATTCAGCCAATTGGGTTCTAAAGTTGCACAGATACTGTCCAGTAGAAGCAGAATGCAAACAACACACTTCTTTCTGTATATTGCAGTTCTATTTGTAGGGCCTCTGCACCCTATACTACAGGGGGAGCTACATTGCACCTTTACCCTGTTCAGTAGAAGCAGGACGTAAAAAATCACTTCTTAATGTATAGCCTTGCTTTATTTGTAGGGCCTCTGCACTCTACAATACAGGGGGAACTATTTTGCACCTTTATCGAAAGATATTATGGATGCACTGAGACACAAGTAGAAATGAATCTGGGGTTAGGCAAATGAAACTCACCCAAAGTTCTGTGTATTTCCTCGTAAAATTTTTCAATCTGTAATGTCTTGACTTCTCCTTCCAGAGTAAATTTTTCTGGGCTTTATTTTATTATAGTAGTTCCTCAAATACTGCAGCCTCATTTTAATCTTCACAGGATTCATTTTTGGGAACAAAGGATTTCGACTTGATAACTCCTCTGCAATGGCCATATGAGTTTGAACTTTAGGTCCTATTTTCTGTACGTCATCAAATTTGTCCTTCCAAATATCAATTAGTGAGAAAGGCTCTTCATTTGACCATTTGGGAGAGTTTTTAAAAGCCTCTTTGTCTTTTTTTGGTGAATCCCCTGGCTTATTTTTCAAATTTAGTGCTTACTAGAGCTGCCACAAAACGGAACAACCCATCTTCACTATCCATTTTCTTGCATGCCGGCCCATTTATTGGCGTCTTTTTGTGCCATACTTAGAAACGGAAAACTGGGACGGCAGTAGCGGTCTACATTATCCATTTTTCCGGCCCAGTTTTCCAGAAAATGCCGAATATAGACGTGGCTTAGCTTTCTGCAACGTTTTGGTCAAATCAGGACGAAATCTTGGCAAGATTTTTAAATGAATAAAATCATGAGTATGGATTATCAAAAATTACACGATCTTATAACTTTGGTTCAAGGCTACACCCAGCTTCTATTATCCTGCGCACCCAGGCTATAAGAAAACTGAGAAAAACGGTGTCATTTGGCTCTCTATTCCTCAACAGCTTTCGGAAGAAGGTAAGAACATAGGTCATGCTGTTCCAATAATTTGAAATCTTTGCCTTAAAGCGCAACGTTATTTTAGCCATAGTTCGAACAGAAACGGACGGATTTCCGCAATGTGTAAACGAACCATGAAGTGCCATTTGAAAGAAGACCCGTTCTTTTGCACTAAAAGGCTAGGCACACGTAGCCGATTTCGGGAACCGATTTCAGCAAGGGTGTATTCCACGTCGAGTGATTATAATTAATGATGCTAATAGGCGGGGCTTATTGACGCTTTCCGGTGATCAATCATTATTAATTACGATTAATTTACGATAATCATGAAATACGATTAATTACATGCCTGTAGCTCTAAAGCCCTAGTATATTCCTTGTCTAGAACGTAAATAATGATGATTAATCACCAAGAAACGTCACTAAGCCCTGCCTCTTAGCATCATTAATTACAATCAATCTACGTGGAATACACCCTTGCTGAAATCGGTTGCCGAAATCAGCTACGTGTGCCTAGCCCTTAAGATCTCACATCTTTCTGTAAAGATTTCCGTTCTTTAACTCATCTTTGTTCTAAAATCTTACAGCTCACTGATGTTAGCAAAAAGTGTGAAAGATGCCGTCTTTCTACCAAATAGCACAATGATGGGAGATCTTTGATGATATACTCATAATTGTTCTAAGACCGCTGATCAGAGCAGAATGATGAAAGGCGTTTGCAAAAGAATGCTATAAGATGCAAGATCTTAGCGCTAAGATTTCACTTTTAAGCGTTCTTAGTTAAAAGATGTAAGATCTTAGCACAAAGATGAGTGAAAATACAGCCCTAGAGATTCTTTGTCCGAGAGGACAAGGGTTCGAATCCTAGTGTACTCAATTATATGGGTTTGGGACGGGGGTCAGTGGCGTGACTCTGTAAGCTCAGCCAGAGTCGACCCAGATTTTAAATGGGCACCTGGAGGAATCTAGGTAAGGTAAACCGGAAGGGTGTGCGAAAGCACAGGATGGTTGGCCCCCAAACCCCCTATTGCACTTCCAGGCTGAAGGGCCAAGAAACGGAAATCAGCACCGCCGGTAGGGACTGTAACGTCCAATACCGTACTGTTTACCTTTTTTTCAATCTAAAAGTCAAAAGTGATTAAAGATTAATCAGCCTACCCCTCAAGCTCATTAATTTTCTGAACATAACGTATTTTATTTATTTTTCTAATAGAAAAATATAAAATATTATTTTCTTTCTCCATGGAAAAGACAATGTCAATAGAAAAGAACAAAATTTAATTTAAAATAATTTTTCCACAACATCAAATTTCAAAGAAAAGCATAGAGCTCCATGAGAGGATCTTTCCATGGAAAAGGAACTGGATTTTCCTATAGAGCTCCATTCAACCAAAAAAGCAGAAATTAGTCAAATAATCTTCCAAGCATAAAACTACCACAAATAACGATTAATTATAAATGAAACTCAAAACAAAGAGAAATTACAATTAAAAACCAAAAGACAGTCTCCATTTGGCAGATTCTGCAAATCTGCACCGCCAATCAGCAAATTTTACTTCAATGGAGACTTCTTTTCCGGCTCCGTATAGGCAGTTTGCAGATACTGCAACCTTCGACGTTGCTTTCTCTGCAAGACGGACGAATGGCAGATTCTGCAAAATGGAGACTGGCTTCAAGTAAATCACAAAACGAGCAGAAGTTAACATGAATAAGGCTAAAAATCTCCATGCCTTCTCAAGATCGAAATGTAATTTGCACTTTAATGAAAAACAAAATACATTTGATTTTTTTTTGTTTTTAGCTTTAATAAATATAAAATTATTCACAGTCCATGGAATAAATTTTACTATATGTATATTAAACTGACTGTACTTGAATCGACTAGGTTTGGGTCCGATTGGATTTTTTTTTGCGGGAACCTTAAGCAGGCTTTTACATATTGATTCTCATTGTCACTTGTCTTGTATCCAAGGCTGTTGCCCCAGTGAGGCAGGAGGTTGATCTTCACCATCCATTACTTTTCATATTTTCATTTAATCTTTGGCATAGTTTTTGTGTCTTGCAATATATATTCTGAGAGATCCAATAGGTTAGGATGGATCCTATAATTCAATAAATACAAAATTTTGAGAACTATTGGAAGCGTCCCCAAATTTACATGCAATCAAGAAAATGAACCGTTTTATATATTGTTTATATAATAAAATGAATGGTTATAAAGCATTGCACAGCTTGACACGTGCTATTAGGGTGGAGCTCGAAATATTCCTTAATATAAATATTTACCAGGCTTCTAAGTGCAAACCTCCTAAAAATGGTGTGAAATTCAAACAAAAGTACATGAAGTTGTTAATAAATAATGATTTAAAGTAAGTCAGGTTGGCCGAGTGGTTAAGGCACCAGATTCAAGGTCTGGTCTCGTATGAGATCGTGGGTTCAAACCCCACACCTGACAATTTTTAATAAGCCTTGCAAAGAAAATTTTTAATGTATCAAGTAACTGATAAAACTTATTTAATCCCAATTTATTGTGAATTATGATAATCCTTTATGTAACCACTTCAAAAATCTACTCTCATCAAGAGGATTACTGGTAACTTACCAGCTCTCATCAAACTACCATCATCTCACCTACTATCATACAAGAACATTGAGCCGTATGACCCCTAGACTTCTCCGGAGCCTGACGTCTTCACAATCATCATCATTTTCATTGCTACTGTCGTCACTTATGTAATTGGGGATTATTGTTGTCGTCCCTTTAATGAAATCCTTACTGTACTACAAACAGGAAAAAGCCTATGGCTTTTTATTAATTGGAATAGTAAGAGACGACATGGCTACAACCTACGATTATGACATCATTAATATATTCTTAACATGAAATAATAACCTTATTTTAGTTACTATGGGCTGGAAGTTTGTTCTTCACTGTAAAAAAACTGAAAAATATTTTAATGATAATCTTAACATGAAATAATAATCTTATTTTAGTTACTATGGGCTGGAAGTTTGTTCTTCACTGTAAAAAAACTGAAAAATATTTTGTAGAAACGAACGGTAAGGAGCAACTCGGCTCCTTAGTAACCAACACTCTTAAAAATAGAACTTGGATAAGAATGGATACATCAAAAGTATAAGGTTATTATGTTGATTCCAAATACGTAAAGCTCATTAAGCTCAATGCTACCCATCAAAAGCTACCAGCCTGAGAAAATGTGCTTGATTTTTGAAAAAGTGGAAAAACATCCTCAAAAATTTAAGTACACTCAAGGAAAGTCCCACCATCAGATTCAGCATATTATATTGTCGTATAAATGAGCTTGAGATTTCAAGTTCTTTTAAACGAAAATGTAGAATTTTGCCTGAAATTGATGCATGTTTATTTGTTTTTGTTTGCTTGTTTTTTTGCTTTCCCAAAGAGTGATTGTACTACCGATTATCCTATAAGATAGGAAGAGAGCTTGTTTGATAGAAAATAAAAAGATGTAGTGCCCTTTTTAAGTGACCAAAAGATTGGAGGACAAACCTTTAAACAAACCCAACCGCACCTTATTGTCTCCAATCTTCATTTATTACTTGTAATTTCACTGCTGGAATATCCTTTTTCGTTTAGCAGCCTGAACTTATAAATGATTTTTGATAAAATTGGAGTTGCCCTTTCCCTGAAAGTCATAAATAAGAATTTGCTTAACGCAATAAAGAAAACTAAAAAAAAGTTAAAGCTCTATCTTGATCAGATAAAGTACGATGTGGTACATAGCCCAGGTCTGCTTGTTAGCTTCTTGTAAAGCTATTACATTCATTTTTGACACCACTCTTACAGACGTCCATTGGTAAGCTTGGGCTGCTTCAATATTGAACTGTTAATAAAGGGTATAACCACCTTCTGTCATTTGTGTTGATTTTTAGGATCATCTATATTTTCCTGTCTTGATTGCTTCAAAACCCTGTATCCTTGTTGGTCTTTAAACTAATTGGCCCTTATGCCCTTTGTGTTTTAACAAAATTTTTCTTTGATTAAATGTTTTATTTTTTTAATTTTTTTTCCCCTTTGAAGTAAAACAAAATCTATCTTTGAAAAAACTGCATCAAAAATGCAGTTTTCTTATGAAAAGTGACACTATTTTTAATTTTTTGTTTAATGATTAAAAAGGCACCAGATCTTTTAATTTTCGTTTGAATGAGCCCTCTCGCAATATTCTAGGACCATTGGGTAGATACAATCATCCCTGGGGAAAAGAAAAGACAAACAAATAAACATGCATCCGTGATCTTTCTTCTGGCCAAAAATACCAAATTCCACATTTTTGCATATAAGAGCTTGAAACTTCTACACTTAGGTTCTCTGATACGCTGAAACTGATGGGGTGATTTAAGCTTCGATGACTTTTGGGGGGTGATTTCCTCTTTTTTCGAAAATAGGGCAAATTTTCCTAGGCTCGTAACTTTTGATGAGTAAGAATAAACTTGATGAAATTTAAATATTTAAAATCAGCATAAAAATCCAATTCCTTTGGTGTGTCTATTAATATTAAAATTCCGTTTTTAGAGTTTCGGTTACTATTGAAACGAGTCGTTCTTACTATAAAGGTCACATATGGTTATAACCTATACGATTAAAAGTCATTCATCAAGCTTGTGCCCGAAAATCCATTTTTTTCAAATATGATTCTATTTTAAAAAACCTAACAAAATTTACCAAAAATTAACGAAAAACAAAACTAATTTTAAAATTTTCGGGTATTTTTCTACTTTAAATTAAAAGATTAAAATTATTGCCCAGATACCATAAATGTTTATGCAGTTTACAACTTTATCGATTCTGAACTAAAACTAAAATAAAAATGTATTTTTAAATTTTTACGCAGCGTCATCCTCTTTCCAACCTGTACATTGAATTAGTTCTTCTCTGTCATCTTTGGGTATGTCCTGTTGTAGGTGTTCTAAAATCGTGGCCATCGTTACATCAAAACCTTTCTTATTTGAAAGGGATCTTAGACTCTTCAATTGGTATTTTGTCTTTATCTGCTCACAACTGTCACAATGCATTGTGGGGTATACATCCCTAATGTTAGCTACCTTATCAAGGCTCTCACCAAATAATTTTATTATTGTATTTTCATCCACAGAAACTCTAATATTGCTATCACCGTAAATGAAGTCTTGACTATTATTACGACAGAGTCTACTTGACACTTCTTCTATGTAATGACTTAGTTCCTTGTACGAGCCCTCGACTTTTAGTAGATTAATATGTTGTATAATCTTACATTTTGATACTGCCTTATATACGCTATTAATGAAACAGTTCAAGACAGGAAAATGTGGAGCTAGTGCCCTTAGAGAACGCAAATAGCTCTGACATCCCTCATTTGGGCTACAGTATAACGAATGCCCATGCTTTCTTGTGTCCCTGTAATTGATTTCACAATAATCCAAGCCGCCAAGGTAGAAATTAACCACTTTGTCAGTTGAAAATTTTAATGCTATATTATTTTCAAGGATATCAAAAAGAATTTGACATAATTCAATATCCGTCGGATAGAGCTTGCAGATATCAGGGTGACATTGCCAAGTAACCTGCTGCCCAATTTTTGGTTTTGAATGTTTACTCAGATTGTTATAGGTGACTTCAGCCATCATAATTTCCTTGTCAGATCTAGATTCAGAGCATTCTTCAATAGTTGTCTCGTACTTTTCAGGACAGTTTGTTCTACTACACAGAGAATTTTTTGCCAAATATTCAGTAGAACTAAAAGAACTGTTTAAAACACAGTTAGAAATGCTTTTTTCTTGAGTCGGTGTTCCAGGAATTTGTTCTAAATCATTAGTCTTACAAACACATTTACTAATAACCCTAACAGGCTCGTTTTCGCCATAATTGAAAAACATTGCTTTTCCTTCGCTGTTGATAGGTATGCTTGTATATATGTTTTTATTGCTGCTACATAAACTGCAATTGCTCCTTCCAAAATTAATATACGAATTTTCAAAGAAGTACGCCTCCGTATATTCACTGTGTTGTCGAACATTTTCCATTGCATCTGTAAACTGTTCCGCAGTTGCCAATCCATACCTTGGAAGCTTTTCATTAAACTGACAACATTTCTTTTGGATATTACTATGAAGCTTTGCCAAGGAATTTCTAGCCGACTTTTCAACAGCATCCGCTCTTTCAAAGAGAATTTTAATCTGTAATTTTGAATACTTTTCGTGATCCTGGTAAAACATGCGTAAAATGTTTCTCAATTTACGAAGATCAGCCTGCATTTTTGCCATCTTCTTGTATTTCTGAATGTAATTTTTCCCTTTGTCCTTATGCGTTCTTCGGTACAACCTCGCAGAGAATTTAATTTTTTCATTATAGCTTTTGTCACCCCAGTATCTACCCATTATTCTGGTAGCAACTTTTTTCTTATGTTTGTTTCGGTAATCTTCATCATTATCATACCGTTCCCTGCTCTTTTGTCTAGCCTGCTCAATTCTTGCTTCTCTGTAATGTTCATCATTACCATAC
>JAQQPU010019552.1:0-16320 GCA_029168905.1 Artemia sp. Kazakhstan ARC1039
AACATCAATGACTTTTTGGCTTAGTTGACCAACGCGTCGTTCTTTTACGACAGAAATCTTGGGTCTCGTGTTCGATTCCTACATCAGACTAGAATTTCATAAATTCATTGGAAAATCTGCTTAGAAGCTAAAAAAAATGTGTCGTTGGAAAAGAAAACTATGTCGCCATCTATAAGAAGCAAACTAGCTTTCATTGTAGTAGTAAACTAGCTTTAGTTGAGTGAATACTGGATTATCTTAATAAAAATTGGACAATTAACAAACCTGAATGGCAAGTTTTTCTTTATGAACAGGATATTTATATTTGATAATGCTTTTGAACGGTGATTAACTGTTTTTGTGGCTTTTTTGGGCTTATTTCGGACTTGTGACCGTGTTTGTCTTTTCCGAATAACAATTATGATGGAGCTTCTGCGTTCTGCGGTGCTAAACTTTGTGCAGTCAAATTTTCAAGTAGGAGTGGATAATGAAATTATTACCAAACATGCGACTGACTTAATTTTTTGAAAACTCAATTATGATAGCTAAAACACTCGAGACCTATGGTCTCGAGTGTTCATTGGTGAACGGTTGCCTAGACGGCAAGGTGATCTAGCTAATTACCGTCACATAAAGGATATAATAGAAACCTTTCAGAAATGTGAGTCTGATGATTTTGGTTTGCCTATTTACGTGATTATTTTGTCTACTGAGGTTCCTGTCATTCCAGCCGTTGCATTTTCAAGCCTCGCATCAAGGTTTCTAAACATTGACTCCGAACTCAACCAAATCCGTGAGAAAAATTGTGTCTTATGACCTAAACTTCCCTCCTCTTAGTGGCTTGGGGCCCCAGCCAACCATTGATAATGATACCACTATTATCATTTCAGAAGTTCCATCTCACCTGAATAATCCTGCAAAACGTCGTGATGTCGTTGATCTTATACCTGGTCATGGATGTATTTATGACATAAAGCCCTCCGACGATAAATTGGTCGCGTGAATTGATCAGACCGCTGCTAAGGACTTTTGCGATTTTGTTCCCTCTGTAATAAGCAACTGTGACGTAAATGCAACAAAAGTTTGTCAAATGCTTATGACGTGGGCATGGTAATTGGTTGCGGCGATATCAAGTATGCAAAACGAATTGGTAAAACTTTTGCTGCTAAAGTGTTTTTCGAAAATGCAATTGCTCTTGCTAATGCGCTGAAGCTTCGCGTGAAAGTTGGGTATGAGGTTTCCCGAGTTCATGGGTTCCAGCGTCCACCCAGTTGCTGTTTTAACTGCCAATTGCCTAATCACCTGAAGGCCACTTGTGATAAACCTAAACGTTGCTCCCATTGTTTAGGAGAACATGAATCGTCACGTGATTCCCCGTGCCAGGCTATCCCCAAATGTGCTAATTGTCATGGCGATCTCTGAAATGTCGAATCCTTTGTAATGTTGTAGCTAAACGTTCTAGTCAGCTAAGAAAATGACTATTAGAATTGTATTTTCTGTATACTCATTCAACATTAACGGAACGAAATATAAGTATGATTGTTTGAACCAGAAACTATCTACTTTAGACATTTTGTTTCTACAAGAACACCTCTTGCCCTTGATGAGTTTGAACTCCCTTCACAGGAGTAAAAATGCTTGGTTTTCGCTAGAAGTGCTAGCAAAACTTTCGGGAGACCTTCAGGGCTCCCGAAAGCAGAAACTAGTCCCGCTATCACCTGTGTGTAATCGTGAATGTGATTATTTTATGGCAATCCATTTTGCTAACCTAGTTCTTATTAATATATACCTCCCTTGCGACCAAAGATCCTTTTCCTCTCTAACAAAGTATACTAAAGCATATGAATTGCTAAAGACCTTTCTTGTTAGTGTTGAGAGTAATGGATTGGATTGGGTCCTGTTAGGCGATATGAACTGTGATGTAAACTTTACCTCAGCACGGACTGATTTATTTTTGGATTCGCTACCTAATGGTTATGGAATTTTGGATAAAGATGCATCCCATTCATACATACATAATAGCGGTTCATTGTCTGATATTGATCACTGTGTTGTTTCTTCCGGTGTTTCTATTAGAGATTTTCACAGTGACCGGGATGAACGTGATTATGACCATCTGCCCCTTTCAGCCACCATCAGCATCAATACGACTCGGGCTGAACAGGCCTTATGTACTAATTAACAAACGTATATAACCAAACGAGACTGAAATAAAGTGAATAGGCCTCTATATCTATCAACCCTTGCTCTTCTTGTGTCTACGATTAAAGTTCCATTTAATTTGCTATGTACCAGAGTTATTTTCCCATAAGCTCGAGTTCAGCTCATTATATATGACAGCCAGATTGTATCCTGCCGGAAAAAAGCTGAAGAAGTGGCGGTCCTGCTTTGCCGTTTTTAGCTTAAGACTAGAAGTTCAATTTGGAAATTAGACCCTAATTTAAAAATTGTAAAAAATCGTGCAAAATTGTGGCTAGAATTTGGGTAGCTTGTGGCCGGCCTTTAAGGGGTCGCCTTTTGACATTAAACAGAAAACGAAGTTGGAATTTAAACGGTATCTTCGTAAAGTAAGGTACAATGGTGCGGAATTTCTGAAGACCTCTAGTCACTGGAAACAAGTGATTAATGTTGCGAAATTTGATTCGCCTCCTACTGCCGATTGAATCCCTTATGCCTCTTGGATTAATCATTATAATAAAATTTTTAACATTATGAATTATGCGGTTCATTCTCAGTTTGCTATCCTCTGTTCTTATGTTTTACCTTCGAGAATTTCCCAAGGCCATGTGACCCCCGTTTCTGCTGACCGTGTGATCCGTTGTGTTAAGAATTTAAAATCTAAATTTTATAATATTGATGCTATTAGTGTTTTTCACCTTCATATTAATTCGAAAGGATTGATTCATCATTCGCAATTATAATTTCAAAGTTGTTTGTGTACGTCTTTGGTGCCTGATTCTTTTTTTTGCGGGAGTGTCACTTCAATTCTTAAACTTGGGAAAGATCTGACTATTTGCGCATTATATAGACCTATTACGGTAGCCTGTTCGTTCAGCAAAGTTTTTGAATATATCCTGCTTCCTGAAATTCTTCTAAAAGTTGATTATGTGTGAATAAATTTTGGTTTAAACCATATATATGATGCCAACATGCAGATTGAATTCTTACTTCTTTATTAATTCAAGCACAAAAAGATGGACCTGAAGTGCATTTATGTGCGTTAGATGTTTAAAAAATTTTGACTTGGTTTGTCACAGCCAACTACGGTATTCTCTTACCCAGCTTGGAGTGAACCCATCTGTTATATATGTTCTTCGTTTTTGGTATGCAAATTCATATGTTCGACTTCGGTCAGGGGAGACCTTTTTTGGTAATATTCCTATTCGGTCTGTACTTAGACAGGGGGGGGATTTTATCACCATACCTTTTTAATGCTTATTTATACCCTGTGCCTACTCGTATTTTTCTGTCGTGTTTTGCGGGTCCAACTAATATGCAAACTATCTGTTACATATTAGCCGTTCAAAATTCACCCTAGTTAAGTATATCCATTTGTTTCTAAGGTTTTTGAAAAAAATGGCCTCATGCTTAATGCTGAAAAATGTGAATATTTAGTTTTTAATGCTAAAAACCCAAGTAGTGATTTGAGTTGTGGTTCTTTTTTTAGTTAAGCTGGTTCTTTTGTTGCGTTGGCTCTGGATCAGTATCTGCTCTTCTGTTTCAGTTATCCGTGCTAGTGCACTTGCAGATATTAAGAATAAGCTTAAAGCAGGCTATTCTAACATTGTCCCAAGCCGTGGCCGACATTCTTGCAAAGCCTTGGCTAAACTATATTCAACATATTGTGACCATTTTATTTTTTTTCTATCAAGTTTACGCCTATTTTTTAATACTAGTGATATGCAAGATATTAGAGCTTTGTATTTTCGTTATTGTAAATATCTTTTATATTTGCCTCCTTGGTATAGAAACCGTAAGACTATTCAAATTTTTAATGCAACTGATATATTGACGTCATATAATAAGTTGGATTCCAAGTTAAAAGAAGAGGCTTGCATGCGGTTTTGTCCTTTTCATCCTCTTGTTCGATTGTTCTGATTTGCATTTGTTGTTCTTTATATTTAATATTGTCATAGGAAAAATTTTTTCTTTTTTTGTATTTGTTCTTTTTTCTTTCGTTTTTGTTACTCCACTTTATCTCCGCATTAATGGGTCAGAAATAAGTTATTGGGAATCCTCGTTCTTATGGTCTAAAAAAGTGCCGGTACTGGGATTCGAAGGGGGTACCGGCGGCTCGGAGTATCGCTCTCCATACTACCAATATGATACAAGCATCTTTTGAAAAGTTGCTCTTCTGGGATATATTGCCATATCCAACTTACTTAGCTGCCTGATCTGAGGCTCGTCTCTTACTATTGCAACTAAGAAAAAGCCTAAGGCTTTTTCTTGTTTGTAATTATCTAAAAAAAAATTTGACATCGTGGTTGTGGTGGTAGTGGAGACGATCGCGTCTAGTAAGAGACGATCACGTTCCATATTAAGAAATTTTATAGTAATTTATATAAAAAATCAGTGTAGTTCAATCTGAATGGGGAATAGCTTAGTTTCATCGATATCCTGGTTGTAGAGACAGCTGAACCCTATTAATGAACAAACCACGGTATATAGTAATTAAGTTTCCTGGTTCTAGCGATAAATGTTATAATAAAGAATAATAATAAAGAACAAAGAGCTCATAGTAACCGAAATATGAAAATAAATCTTCATATGCCTGATGATATGACACAAATAGATAGGATATATAAGAGATCGGTATTAATACATAAAGGATTGGTATAGTTTATCATAACTGGGGATTATGTAAGTTTAATCGTTAACATAGATGTAGAGGTAGCTGAAACAGAGTAAAGAATAAACCACAGTATATAATAGCTATTTTGATCTTCGTATGGAAGATAATGTTAATAACATTTGCTACTCCTGTGCTATACAAAAATACAGTTTTTCGTAAAAATTTGATTCCATTTTGAGAAAGTATTTTTTAATTACAAAAGTTTTTTAAATACATCAAATCCATTTAAAATGAGCCATGAACCAGCTCTCAATGATGTTCCTGTGTCCCGCTAGCTGCAGAGGAAAAAAACGGGAAAGGATGCCTTCGCCGCTTTTATGGTTTCTCTAGCCAATAGATTTTCGTTGTTTATCTCTGAGAGTTTCGAATGAAAATGATACGTTTCTTGGAGCCAAGACTATGCATATTTCACACCACTGTGATAATATGTGGCTAATCCACCCTAGCAAGCAATTCAAGAGAGTTGTTATTAGAGGTAAAGTTTTATTTACGCTTTAGTTCACGTTTTACAAGCTTCTATAAGCAAAAATAAAGAATTCTGGATTACTTTTGTTTAGAATTGCTGTTTTGCATCGTGAAATGATGGGGGCAGACTTTTTGGCTAAAATAAACGTCTATGTAAACCGTTATTTTGTAAGGCTGCTTGCACCTTTAGAAACCAATGTGTACTGTACGTTATTACTGCCTCTGAAACTCGAGGCTTAGCATTCGTATAGATTTTCAATAATTCTAAATCAATTAAGTATCTCAGAATTTTCACAAAATAGCTTGTTGGTCTTCTTTTAGCCGGAATTCTTGTTTTGCACCACGAAATGACTGAAAATGCCGCTTTGCTGGGGGACAGACTTTTTTGGCTAAAATATATGTCTGTTTTAACCGTTATTTTTAAGGCCCTGCACCTTTAAAAACCAATGCGCTACCTTACGGTATCAGTGCCTTTGAAACTCGAGGCTCAATATGGATATACATTTTTGAATCAGTTAACTATCCCAAAATTTGCACGTAATAACTTTTTGGCCTTCTTTTAGCTAGAATTCTAAAATAATTGTCTATGTTAACCGTTATTTTATATTACTACCTTCACCTTTATAAACGAATGCCCTACCTTACGGCGTTACTGCCTTTGAAACTCGAGGCTCAATAGGTGTAAAATTGTTCGAATCAGTTGACTATCACTGAATTTTCAAACAAGGCCAGTGTATGTCGATTTTTTTTTTCTTCATGAAACTTAATGAATGCTAATTTTTTCCTCATAAAACGTATTTATGGTTTATCTTCATGAAAGTTGTATTATGTTGATTTTTTTTCGTGAAACATGTTGCATCTTATATTTTTTCTCCTCGTAACTCTTTTTCTACGTTATTTTTTTTTCTTCATGAAACTAGTTACGTATTGATTTTTATTGGTCATGAAACATGTTATATTTTGATGATATCTTCGTGAAACCTTTTGTGGGCTAATTTTTTCCTCTTAAAACTTCTTGTACTTTGAGTTTCTCTTCCTGAAATTCGTTGTACGTTGATTTTTTATTTCATGAAACATATGTTATCTTTGTACCGTTAAGGATCGCGCCACTTGTAACGCTATTGGCTGGCCACTTTTAACGCTATTGATTACGCCACTTCTACCGGGGGAATTTTTACTTGCGCCACTTATGCCATTAAGTTTAATTGCGCCGTTAATATTTTAAGCTTGTGCCATTTATGAAACTTGTGCCATTAAGATTATTAACTTGTCACTGAATTGAAATAAACTTGTGCCGCTAAGATTACCTTGTGCCGCTAAAGACGGCACCACTTATAACGGAGGGTAAGGTAAATAGGTGACCGCGCCACTCCCTATGGGAGAAAATAAAAATAGATTAAAACACTGGGTTTGAATTGGAAATCAGATTCTCATTCGGAACGCTACCGATGGAGTACAATCGAATTAGTTACCTACTATGCAGATAGATACAGGCATATAAATAAAATAAACACAAATAGAAAAATAATAGGTTTATTAAACTTACATTTTTAGTTATACAGCAACGTACGCATATAAGAAAAACTTCAGTAATGTCAATAGTAGTAATGCCGAATATCGAAAAATGAATGCCATGAAATGAATGAATCAAAAACACTTTTTCACTACCATAAATGATAGTTTCTGATTCTGTGCATTAATCACTATTTCACGATTGGCCCAACTCCTGTTGGAGGATTCTCCACTTTACTCTTATGCTGACAAAATTAGACCATTATGCTGACAAACTGCCAAATAGTTTTTTCGCAATATTTAAATCATTAAATGCCCACATTCCTAAGAGAAACTTCAAACTGAGTTTCAGACAATGTCCCACTATGTTTGTCAAAATACTTCTGCGAAACTCAAATCCATCTCATTAGCATTGTACTTGCAAAAAAGCCCGTAGTTTTTCTGCTTTTTAAATCTGTCAATAGCGTTTGGAAAAGTTCAAGCTTCTTTTGTTTTGTAGAACAAAGAATGTGAAATTTTACAGAGTACAACTTAGTATTCTTGAAATTTCTCAAGCTGGTATATTAAAAATATTAAAGGGATATTTGGTTGAGGAAATAAATGCGGTTTTTCTTTCTCTGTTTATGAATATAGACGAAAGTTTGAAATGGAATTTAAACTCAATTAGGGGGAGTTTAATTTACATCGGAAATATATTTAGAACGAAATAAATTTTTCATGTTTCAAGTACATTTTCTTCATGGTACATATTACCCTTCCCATTATTTAATGACGTCCCGTCATTAGGACTTGCTTGCCCTTAGGTTTTAAAGTATTTTGAAATTTATCTACAGCTTGTCCTATATAACTTTATTTGATATTGTATTATTATGAACCTTATTTAAGCCTAATCAGGAGTGCTTAAAATTCTTTCTGTATTACTTTTCTTATTTTATTATATATCACTTGCTAAGGTTCCTCTACCGGACTAAGATAGCTACTATACAATTTTTTTTTTGTTCTTTCTACATCTAACACTGATAACTCCTACATTTCCAACAATGTTTGGTAAGGTTGGAAATATTCTACTATTACTACAAGATTATTTTTTTGAAAATTCACCTTTTATAAGTTTTTACTTTACGCTAACTATGGGATAATTATGTTTCCTATCTACGCTAAATTAATGGAATAATACGATAACACTAAACAACTAGCAATACATATATGAAAGATTTAAAACACAAAATATTATGTTCACCACGTTCACTGGTAAACGTTAAAACACTTGCACTGGGACTGTTTGTTATGTAATATTAATGATAGGTCATCAAAATTGTTAGGTCCTCAAAATTAATAAAAATGTGATGTAATTTCACACCTATTTCACCATCTTACGTGTCTCTTAGCGTACTCACTCCTTCTGTTGTAAATTATGGTCCTTCACTATTTTCGTCTTGTGAAAAAAAATATTAAAACACTTACAATATAGTTTCTTCACAGAATAGTTTGAGCATGGTTATGTTCATCTTGGACGAAGTGCTTTCTCTAATTATCGAACGGGAAAGGATACTTCCAGGTACAGGTGTGTGGAATTTTAATATTAGAGTTCATTCTCACCTGCTATTTTTGGATAGCTAATTATCGTTGGGGGGTTGAATACTGGGATCGCGTTGGTAATAGATGTGTTGACTTTCTTCTTAGCATTTCATTCTTGGGCTATTTTGAAGCACATAGAGAATGTATTTCTCGTATAAAATTGTTCGTTCTTGCACTTAGAGATTATAGTTCTCTTATAAAATTGTTCGTGCATGGCTTGTATCTATTAGCTTTTGCGGTGATTCCTTGGTTAATCACAGGGGAATTGATATTTGGATATGGGATGGGTCGACATCAAACTTTAGTGACTCCTTGAACATATTGTCTTTAACTTTAGGGAGGAGTATATTGTCGCTCAGGGGTTATTCACTGGAATTACTCTTAATTTCTATGATTCAATGGTTGGTTTCCAAGTCCATTTTTCAGAAATTATCTCTTAACATTTACAGGATTACAGAGATAGAAATTTTACGACCATATGGTAGAGGTGATAGGATGTATTCCGAGAAATGGTCGAAAGGGATTTGACTCGTGAATCTGCGGCATGTAAATAAATTGGGTTCATCAAATACCATAACTGTGCAGTTATATGGTATATCAATCCACAGTGTTTATCAAGGGTGATGTTTGTGCACTTATATCTTATGCTGGTCGATGGGGTTCTCAGGATTGTTATATTTATATAGTTCGATAATGCACTGGATACTGAGATTTATTAGATAGTGTTACCTGATAAATAATATGGTTTTTGATCGAGGAAACAACGATCAAAAGGTAACCGTAATTTTCGTCCTAGCTTCCTTGCCTGGAATTTATGGTGAGTACTCTTTGTTGGTTGAGGGATGATGAAAATAGATGCTACTAGGTTGTATATGCACTGGACTACGTATTTTCCTGATTAGTTTCTGATATGTCGTTCCAATTCCTGGAATAAAAATAACTCTGCAGAATCACATGTTCTTTATACAGATGAGTCATAATACATCAAAGCAATAGTACATAATACGATTGGGCACATTTAACGGCAAATATTATGCTACAAACAACATTGATAAATACACTGACATTATTACACTAATATTAGTTTTAACAAAATAACATTAATACCAGGTTGGTTTCAATTATATAGAGTTTCCACTGGGAAATCTAAAACATAGAAATTTCTTCTAAGATTTTTTAGAAAAACGACGATATAAGGGGTTAATTCCTTTAACTTTAAGTAAGGTCTGTTATTATGCTGTTTAGTATACGCTATTACACACATTTTATTTTAATTTCCTTCAAAACTTATTTAATTCTACATTAGATTTAAAACAATCGTTTAGACATAAGTTACGCTACATCATTAAATTTGAGGTCTCAGTTTACTACAAATTTCATGCCTTCATTTTTCACGCACGTCCGTGCTGTTTATGAAACGCATGTTGCAGCGTCGTAACCGCACGGTTTTACGTAAACGACACTTACATTGAGGGAACTAGACATAGCAAGGACGAGTGGCAACCTCTATACCCAGTCGTTTTCTAATGCCTTCCCTTTTTCTTGGCTTAGACGTTTTCATGGGGTTCCGGGTTTAACTTCTGCATTTCAGCCGTTTCCCCGTGTTCTTCTTTTGGATTTTGCCTTCTTAGCTCAAAATTCTTCCATAATTAAAAGTCAGTAAGGTTCTCATAGTCAAAGAAATCGCGAATACGAAACATACGATCAGTAAAATGTTCCACCAGAAACTGGTTGAGAATAATCCATATCTATTATCCACCTACGTTAATCTCTGGTCTTCATTAGTAAATAGGGGGATCTGGAAGTCTAATGCTTCTCTTATTTTTGAAAGTGGTAACGTGCCTTTATTCTTTTCTATTTTGGACCATATTGAGGTTTTCATTTCCTCACTTTTTATATTGGGAATAGTGTACGACAGGTTGATTGCCTTAAAATTGATTATTTTAGGACTTATTATATTTGTGCTCGTGGTAATTAACGGCAGTTGAACTGTTGACTCTTTAGTTACAAGTCGATATCCTTGTTTTATGGTTATTGTACCCACGTCTTGTAATAGTAATTCGGTCCTGTAACTTGGATCGATTCTTTCTGTATTATTATAACAAGATAAAGTTCCAACAGTTTCTCTTGGAACAGAAAATAACCAAAGATCATTTCTAAGATGTATGAATATTTTTCGTTTAGTACTTCCTACCAAATCTTCGCACGAATTAGGTATTTTTTCCTGTTGTGTGTCTTTCAAAAATATATGTAACATGCAAGATCCAGATTTGACGTTATAAATGGGTAACGTAAAGTCTTGTGGATTGGCTAGGGCATATTTTCGTCTATCTTGATCAACAGGTAAATACTCTGCTTCAGGTGTGATAGTCATAAATGAATTCGTCTTCTTTATATTAGCAGGGAAGGTCGAAAATTTGTACAAGTCATATATGGATTGTTGGTCTATCAATGGAATCGTTTCTATTGTGAATAATTGTTAATTTATTTCCGTGATTTGGACTTTAGATTTTGTATAATAAAGGAATAAATTTTATACTTCTGGTTCTATGGGTAAATGTAAACCAAACGTTATATGTGTTTTTATTTTATCTAAGATGCTTTTTAAGTTAGAAAGGTCTACCAGGTCGTATGACAAGGTTCCTCCTGTAAGGGCAAATAATGCGAATTCGAACTTACTAACATATGTCACTAGATTTAGTAATGACATTGCAATTATATCGAGTGATACCATGGTAAGGCTCGCGTTCTGTCACCACACGATCCACTTCATTCCTCAAATAATTCATTACATTTACCGTTTTTGAGATTTTCTTAGATATCATTTCGACTTTATCTCTTTGGTAGTTTGCTATGCTTGCTTGTATTTTCTGAACGTGTAACGTTACGTTCATGACGTTATTCAATTTTCTTACATTTTCCCTCGGGGTATTTAAGTCTTCCTCTGTTGTTAAACCAAAAATGCGGGAGGCGAGTTCTCCAATGAGGAATATTAGGCTTGTAGACTTTCGGTATTTACTTCTTCGAAAGAATACTTAAAAAATTCTCGTGGTGCTTTGTTTTAATTTTTGTACTTCCGTGTTAAATAATTCAAATAAGGCTTGTAATCTTTGTCTGTATAATATTAAGAAGACTTGATGAGTTGACACTTTCTTGGCGTTTTTCTCGCTTAGATCAGGTAATGGTTCGATACCTTCTTTTGTCGGCTCGTTGGCCATGGCTAATCTAGCACAAGTACGTTTACCGTCTATTGTCCAACATTTCTTATGTACGTAATTATCCTCTTCCTCTTTCTTATAATTATTTTTCTTTTCTTATGGCTTAATCCCTTGTGCTCTTATCGTTTTTATTTCGGTATGTACTACCGGGATTCTTGCCCTTGCGTTTATACGGAATATACCAATAGGTTGGGTATGCCTAAACGTGGGTCCTGTTGACCATGTCCACTTTGTATGCGTCGTGGGTTTTAGATAAGTTAATACAGTTAAGCTTCCAGGTTTCTCTTTACTAAGTTCGATCAATTGTGGCACTGTGTTTCCGATATCGAAGATTGTATCTCTTTTACTGGGGTCTCATATGTAGATATGATTGTCGTGATGTCTTTTTCTTTTCTTTCTGTAGGATTTATATACTCATTATCTTGTTGGGTATTTGAGAATTTGTTCCTTGATTTGTTTAATTCCCTTAGGTTAGTATCTTGTCTGTTGTCATTTTCCTTCCTTAGTTTGGATGATATCCTTTTCGTGACGTTTTTCTCAGTATGACTTTTCCACAATTCTTTGAGAAAAGTCCATAGGCTTGGTAGTTCATTTAGCATTGCACAATTTCCATCATAAAGTTTTCCTTTCTTTGTAGCCAATAATTTAGGGTTTTCCATAGATTTCATTTTAATAAAGTCTCTTGACAAGTATTCAATATTATTTGCTGATCTTTTCCTTCTGTTTTCTTTGGTACTGGTTCCTAGTGCCATTTCGATTTCTGCCATTTTCTTGTCAAAGTCATCTATTACGAATTTTGATTTTAGTTTTGGGATCACTGGAATGTGGATCTCTTTATTATCTTTACTATGCATCATTTTACTGGTTTGTAATCCTTTATCCGACCTTAGGAATTGAAATATCGATTCTTTGAGTTCATTCGTATTTTTCTCTAGTCTTGTTACATGTTGAAATAAAGTTTCAAAGGGTTTGGGATCCAATTTCATAAAGATTTTCCATGCATTATGGCTGGCCAGCAGTGAATTTTCATGCTTAAATATTACTCCATGCTTTACTATATCTTGGGCTGCTGCGTGAACAACGAGGACTATGGTGATATTCTTAAGCCTCATCTTTTGTTTGTTTCTAGAATTAATTTATTATTAATTTTACCTAATTTTGTAAAATTCGTTTATTTACTATTTTGTTATTATTATTTTTTTTCAAAGCAGTTCAGGCATTTAACTTTTAACTTAGGTTGTTTTATTATATTAATAAAAATTTATAATATCACTTTATATGGTTTCTATGTTTTGTTTTAACTTCCCCTCTAGCAGGACGATATTTAGGGGTATTTGCGAGTGATAATCCGTATTTATAAGTGTGGGGTGCATACCCTTTAAGGTTGTAGGTTAAATCCCATTCTTTCGCATATATCTGATTTCCTTTTTCGTCAATCACCAGCATAGCTGCCGAATATATAATTTTTTCCTTCGCGTTAGTTATTGTAATAAATTCAGTATCAATTATCGCTTTTCGGATAGGCTTTGATTCCGTTGCCATGATCTGAAAATTATTGGTTTATGATTACACACTTTTATACCGGTAGTTTTTGTTTTTGCCAATATCAATATTAGTTAGAGCGTGGGTTGATTTTTTCATAGAAAATCCGAGGTAGATCTCGACCACAACAAACCAAATGCTGTCTGAGGGCGAGCTCCCCCCCCCCAGACTTCCCACAAAACGTGGTCTGTCTATTTAAGCTCGATGACACAACTTATTACTGAGTAGGGGATGGTTTCTATGGTTCACTTTGTAGAAATATAAGTTGAGTCTCATGGGCACAGTCTCTCCAACCAATTGAACAAAACAACGTTGGTAGGGGAGACGGAACAAAAACTTCCCATGACATAAAATCCGTCAATAATCTCAACTGGGTATATTTTGGGTTGTTCAGTTAATTAGTTCTCTTTTGTAGGGGTACAGTTGATTCTCGTAAGGTAGCTACCCACTAGGCAGAATGTGCCAAATAGGACCTAAAACATTACTTGTCATCATCGGCCAACCACGAGCTTCCTACTTTGGACCCTTCTCATTGATCACTAATGTTTTGATATCGCTCGTATTATTTTATTTTACTGATATTGACTTGGTTAATTCATTCGCATACCTTTCAATTTATTACTATGGATTATAAGCTGATTTTTCATAAGGAATTTGAAATCCACCTCCATCAACTAATAAAAAAACATACTACTTTTCGATGGTTGTGGGCACAATCTCCCTACGACAAGAACATTTGACTTTACATTAATTAGGAATATTCCCATCTGTCAGGTTTCTTAACCGTTCTACCTGATTGTGTCGTTACTTTTTCTTCTGTTTCTTGCGGTTTTGCTAGTGAAATAAGATCAAATTTTTTTATTGTTTTTTCAAAAATTCTTGCCCTTTTAATTTTGTTTCTTTTGCGTGCGCGGCCGCTGAAGTCGGTTATGATTTCCCTATTTGCTTAATTACCCTATGGTCTGATTCACCGGCAGACTCTTCGGAATTGGTTTCCGATGATTCCGCATTAGCACTTTTGGAGGTGGCACTTCGCGTTCTTGAGGTATCACCTGCCCTTCCTTCGTAAATATCTACTCCTCTGGAAGTAGAGGGTTTATTCTCTAAGTCATCGCTTTGAGTTTTCAACTCGGGAGATTTAAAAGACTCTTGAGAGCTCTGAGAGGAATCAAAAGTTTTTGCGGGGTTCCTCCACTGTTTAAACGGCATGTCTTCAGGGGGATGGGGCATTTTTTGCACTAGTGTTTCCCTCCATGAAGTCTATTGTTTAGGCTTGACCTTGAACATGGTTATATCGTGAAACTACCCTTGCTGGCCATCCTCGGGAGTTTGATTCCAAGGCAATGTACTTTGCCTCGTTTTTATGGGGAAATTTATTAAATCCATCGCTTCTCGCAGATTTGTTTGAATTGAATCTTTGGGAGGAGTTTTCTTTACAATAATACCCGGAGTTTCTACCGCTCTGTTCAATTCCTCCTGCAATGACAGGGGTCTCTATTGGTGTTGCTGGGGAAACAATATCGTCTAGAAATCTTTTGGGGGGACAAGGGGTCGAAATTCTATCAGGGAAAAATTTGGTTTTTGGAGATATCGTATAGTCTAATTCTCCTGCGCTCTCTGATGATAAGCTTTCTGGACTTCCCCCTGATTTTTGTTCGTGAAACTTAATTTAGCTTTATGTTTTTCTTCGTGAATCTTGTCATATGTTGTTTTATTCTTTCGTGGAGCTTAATTTATGATGTTATTTTTCTTCGTGAAACTTATTGCATGGTGATTTTTTCTTCGTGAAACTTGATGCATATAGGTATTCATTTGTGAAACTTGTTGCTTATGGATTATTTCTTTAAAAAACTTACTTTATCTTGATTTATGTCTCCAAGAAACTGATTATATTTTTATGTCTTCTTCATGAAACTTGTTGCACGTTGGTTTTTTATCTTCTTGAGACTTGTATGATTTTTCTCCTTGGGAAAGCGATTTTTTTCATGGAGCTTGTTGCATGCTGATTTTTTCTGGAAACTTCATTTATCTTGACTTTTTTTCTTCGTGAAACTTGTCGTATGTTAATATATTCTTTCATGAAACATAATTTATCATGATGTGTTTCATCGTAAAACTTATTGCATGTTGTTTTTTTTTCTTTGTGAAACATGATGCATGCTGATTTTGGATTTGTGAAACTTCTTGCATGTGGATTATTTCTTCAAGAAACGTAATGTATCTTCGTTTATTTCTTCGTGAAAATTGTTATGTTTTTATTTCTTTTTCATGAAACGTTTTGCATGTCGATTTTTCTCTTCGTGAACTTTTAAATTAATTTTTCCCCTCGTGAAACCGGTTTTTTCATGGAACATGTTGCTGGCTGATTTTTATTCGTGAAACTTTTTGGATATGGAATATTTCTTCAAGAAACTTAATATATCTTGATTTATGTCTTTGAGAATACTGATATATTTTTATTCTTCTTCATAAAAATTGTTGCATGATGATTTTTTCTCTTCGTGAAACATACATTGATTTTTTTCTCTTGAAACCGGTTTTGTTCCTGGAACTTGTTACCTGCGGATTTTTGTTGGTGATACTTTATTTATCCTTATATTTTTCTTCGTGAAACTTGTCATATGTTGTTTTATTCTTTCGTGGAACTTAATTTATCATGTTATTTTTCTTCGTGAAACTTATTGCATGGTGATTTTTCTTCGTGAAACATGATGCATGCTGGTATTTATTTTTGAAACTTGTTGCTTATGGATTATTTCTTTAAGAAACTTAATATATCTTGATTTATTTCTCCGAGAAACTGATTATATGTTTTTTTTTTCTTCATGAAACTTGTTGCACGTTGATTTTTCTCTTCGTGAAACTTGTATATTGATTTTTCTCCTCGTGAAAGCGATCTTGTTCATAGAGCTTGTTGCGTGCTGATTTTTGTTCGTGAAACTTAATTTATCTTGACGTTTTTTCTTCGTGAAAAATTGTCGTACGTTAATATATTCTTTAAAGAAACATAGTTTATCTTGATGTTTTTCATCGTAAAACCCATTGCATGTTGTTTTTTTCTTTGTGGAACATGATGCATGCTGATTTTTTTTGTTTAACTTCTTGCATGTGGATTATTTCTTCAAGAGACTTATTGTATCTTCGTTTATTTCTTCGTGAAAATTGTTATATTTT
>JAQQPU010019554.1:6077-16319 GCA_029168905.1 Artemia sp. Kazakhstan ARC1039
GGGGGGGGGCTAGTTGCCCTTTAATCACATTTGACTATTAAAAAGGGCACTAGCCCTTTGGATTTCCAATCGAATGAGCCTTTTTGAAGTTTCTACGACAACGCCTTCTATAAGTACCTTAAATGACCCCAGGGTATAACTTAAAACCCTTGCCCTGGGGGTTTTGGGGGAGTGGGCTATAGCGTTGCCTCTGATTGATCATCTCATTTATCATTTCCTGGATGTCCAATTTTATCCAAATTTATATAATCAGTCGTTCCTAAGCTCCCGAACGCCTTTTTGACAATCCATATGCACATAATATGTTCTGAATTAGTTCAACACTCCCCAAAACATTCCCTGAGGTTCGCCTTAATGCCCTTTGTATTTTGGGAAAGTAGAAGTCAAACATGTATACCTTCTCTCAATAACACATACTATTCATTAACGATGAACAAATTGCCTAACTTACAGCCCTTGCTCTGAGACCTCGGTTGGGGTGGTTGGCTTTCCCAATGCTTAATTACTAAAACTTTCCACAATGATGAGAAAATAGATGTCTCAAAACTTTATTTGGATATTTGTTTTGGGAAATAACGGCATGGGCGAAGGGGCTGATTGCCCTCAAATCACTTTGACTCTTAAAAAGGACACAATAAGTTCAAATTTCAAATCAAACGAGCCCCTTCTGAAGTTTATGCGACCACCCATTCCCTTAACACCTTAAATTACCCCAGGGTATAACATACGGCCCTTGCTCCAGGGCTCTGTGGGGTTTTGTCAACCCTGGATGAATTATTATATGTTCTTTGGACCATTTTGAACAGAATGGCTATCTCACAACTTCAATAAGATGTGTTTGGTAAAAAGAGGGGTATTTAGGAGGGGGTTTAGTTGAGCTTCATTACTTTGGTTCTCAAAAGGGAGCTAAAACTTCCAATTTTAAAGTTTATACAATCATCCCTTCCATAATAACCGTAAGGGTATATCTTACAACCCTTGCCCCCGGACTATATTGAATAAAATGGCTATTTCAAAATTGTTGTTGAATCAGTTTCCAGAAAATATGACATGTGAGGGGGGGGGGTAGCTGCCCTCTGATCACTTTTAATCTTAAAAATGGCACTGGAACTTCTGATTACCAATCCATTGGGCCCCCTCTGAAGTGTACACGGTCACCTTTATTTATAAAAATTTTATATGCCCCCAGGGTTCAATTTACAACACTTGACCTGAGGGCTGTGGTGGATGTCATCGTCAAAGACATAGTTTCAGTTCCCTCTAACTACGCTAAACAAAGTTGATATCTCAAAATTTTGATTGAATGCGTTAGGGGAAATAATAGGCATGGAGGAGGGGGTGCAATCAAACCACTTTTATTCTTAATAAGGGCACTATAACTTCCAATTTATAATCAAATGAGCCCCGTTGGAAGTTGATACGACTACCCATTCCATAAGAACTTTATATACCCCCAGGGCATAAATTACAACCCTTGCCCCAGGGCTCTGGGGGATTGTGTCAACCCTGAAGGCATTGTTACATATTCTTCAGACTATTTTGAACAAAATTGCTGTCTTACAATTTCAATCAGACGCGATTGGTGAAAGGAGGGGTAGTCGGAGTGGCCGATCCAGAGGGGGGCGAGGGCCCTCCCTAGAGTAGTCTAAAGTAGTTTAGTTTACATAATTAACTCAAGTTTGCGTTAATTAAACTTGCTCCTAACAACCTATTTTGCCCCCCCCCCCCGGGAAATTTTTTTTTGGGATCAACCTTTTTTGCGACCCCCTAAAAATCTTGGATCCGCCCCTGGGTAGTCGGGGGATGGTAGTTGCCCTCCATAAGTTTGACATTTAAAAGGGAACTAGAATTTCTAATTTTCAACCAAATGAGCTTCCTCTAAAATTTTTACAACCATTCCTTCCATAAAAACCTTAAATGCCCTCCGGGACATAACTTGCAACCCCTGTCCCAAGATCTGCGGGTTTGTTTCAGCCCCAAAAGCCTTGTAATATAATCTATTTGGATTAAAATGGCTGTCTCAGAATTTCTATTGGATGCATTTAGGGAAAATACAACATCTGGGAGGGGGAGTATACCTGCCCTCAAATCACCTTGACTCTGAAAAAGGGCACTAGAACTTCCGATTAACAATCCAATAAGCCCCTCCGAAGCTTATATGACCACTTTTTTTTATAAAACCTTATATGCCTACAGGGCATAACTTACAACCCTTGCCCTGAGGGATATGGGGGGTTGTCATCCTTGAAGACATAATTTCCAGACCTTTCACCTACTCTGAAAAAGATGGCTATCTCGAAATGTTGACTGGACGTGTGTGGGGAAATGATGAGTGTGGGAGGGGAATTAGTTGCCCTCCAATCATTTTTGGCTGTTATAAAGAGCAACTAGCCCCTTCATTTTCTAGTCGAATAAGTCCTTTTTGAAGTTTCTACGACAACTCCTTCTATACGAAGTGCCCTGGTCTAAAAAGCCCAAAAAAAATTAAATATGCCAACATCGTTCTTTTTTAGGCAGTACTATTTCACTACCTATAATTAACTTTAGGCTTGGTGAATACTATATATTTGGAATCATCATAAAAAAAACTTTTGCTTGATGCAATAAATTATTATAAACTCCTTTTTTGTTAAAGTCTCAGTCACTATTAGTCTGAGACACTCCTTTGATTTACTCACTGTTGTTCTTTTTTCTTTGTTGAATTACAACAATAGAAGCAGATTTTTTTCGTAATAATATCTGCAAATCTTCTTTTTTTTAGCAAGATCTAGTATTCGAGATGTGAGCAAATAATAATAACTAAATTACTGAAACATATTTATTAATAAGACTTATATTCTGATTTTAAACTTATATATCGTATATTAAGTTTATATTCTATTCTCTTCTTTACTCTTTATGATACAGACAGACAAGTGTCTTAAAGCCAAAAATACAGCCATGAACACAAAAAGAGCACAAATATACTAAACGTACATCGGCGATCATCATAATAAGCACTAATATAATGAATTTGTATTTGCCAACATCAACGAACACTTAAATAAAACATACACTTAAAAACAAGTTGCTTTTAACAACATACACATAGAAACCTACACTGAATTTGCTTTTTTATTAAAACTAAATTTTAACTCATTGAAATATGTTGGCATTTCTACCGGGGACGCTCTCTATTTGTTCATGGAACTGTAAGTAAAGTTCATCTGAGTAGTTGGAATATTCGGAACTTTTTTATTATTAAAAGTTTGTTTATTTTTTCTTTTTCCACTGTATTATTTAAAACATTATACCCGTTTTACTATATTTTCAATTTGCAAATGGAAGGCCAGTGTGGCCTAAGAAGTTTATTGCATTTTGGTTTTCTTGTCTTTACTTTTTATTGACATAGCTGAATTTCACTTTTGTGTAGTTTTCACTAAGATTTATATGCTTTTGTAAGCAACAGGTCATAGAAGTCAGATTTGTTTCACATATTCGCATATTCAGATTTCAAGTTTCAATTTAAAATTATATCTGAATGAACCTCCTCCCCATCCACAGGGGTGGAGGGGGGATGGGGGTAGAGGGGGAGAGGGGTTCATATCTAGGTAGGCAAGGGGCATGGAATATATAATAATTTTTTCCGTATTATTTGGGGGCAACTGCCCCCCTTGACCACCCCCTCCCCAAACAACGCCCCTGCCCATCCACTTAGATGAGAATCGATCAAGTAATGAGAACAATACAAAACAAAATTTGAAAAATTCCACCTTTCCCAAACTCGTCGTTGTAAGAATAAAAATGGGCTTGACCATCGATTTTTATGCAACTGAGCAGGAAGAAAATTGCATTTTCGGATTAGCTTTGTGAAAAAATTGACCAATACTAACCGTTCAGTTTGTATCAATTTGCAAAAAAGCGTTCAATTTGTGATCACAGTCTGTTTAAGTCTGTGATCACAGTCTGTGATCATAGTCTTTGTTTAAGACCGAGCAGCAGCATCGCTTTTGAAACTGGAAAGTTCAATAAATAATATCGATAATGTCGATTAAGTATCGGTAAATTGGAAACTACACATAACAATATAACTGAAAGTTAACGATATAAGTAAAAGTCAGCTCAGATCATCAAGATTTGTTTTAGTGAGATATTTCTCATTCATAAGTTCTAAAAAAACAAAACAAAAAAAAAAACAGAAAATTGTACATATGAACTTTGGAAGCCATCAAATTGTGTTCATTTATATCTAATGGCACCATTATATCGCCAATGACAGTTTCGAACATTAGCATCTTGTTCTTTCTTCTGATAAAAATCTGTTGCGCCTTCCAAATGGCATTTCTCTCCAAAGCTATTTCAATCGCTTCTAACAAATGAGTTATTAATCACCTAGAAAAAAACATGATGATTTAATGGTTATAGACAACCTTGTGGGTGTTCCAGGAGGTCTAGAGTCACTGGAAAACTCCTAGCAGATCATAAAGTAGATTATAATATTTAGTATTTAGAATGAATTTAAATTATTTTCCACATTTGATTCTTTTTTTATGGTAATTGAAAATCAACGAGTTTGTTTTCGGTAAATATAAAAAGGTTTATTTTTAAGTGAAGTAAACATTGATTTTAAGGTTTAAAGCCAACCAACCTAATGCTGTACATGAGGGGGATTGCCACCCTTCGACTCATTCCCCTCTCCATACTTTGTGGCACATTTTGATAGAGCTTCACTGAAAGCACTTTAAAATACAAATAGCCAATTGGTGTCTGTAAGTGTTTCAGTTATTACGCTTCAAAAAGAATATGAATGAAAATCTTATTATTTAAATCAATATTTGACCTCTTAGTCTCAAAGTATTATGGGTAAAAAATTGTTAATGGTAAAAAATATGGTAAATAAATGGTAAAAAAATTATGGTAAAAAATATGGTTGAAAAAATCTTCATACTACTGCTCATCTCTTAGAGCAGTGGTTCATTTGTAGGTGCATGTGGTTCTTTGGTCCCTTAAATTTGGCTTTGGCACAAATATCCACAGAAGGACCAATAGTATTTTCATCAAAAATAAAAATTTGGTAAGAAAAATTGCATTTTATTTTGATAAATTAAATTTTTCTATAAATCGAGAGCATGTATAAATTTTGTTTAAGTTAAAAGATTTTGAGAACAAAGCAGATACCATTAAGATAGAACATTTAAAACTTGTTCGAATAAACACACAGCATATTGAAGATCTGAAATTGGTTTCAGCTTTATCAATAGCAGCTGACAAGTCTTGTGACATATATAATACAGCAAATATTTCAATTTTTGTAAGATTTTTGTCATTCAAGCCCTAAAGAAGATCTTCTAGGATTTTGACCACTGGTATCATTCCATGATTTTACCATGGTATCATTCATCAAGAAACACTTCGTGCGCAAAAAAAAATTCCAGAAAAAATTTGTAAATTTATGGAATTAGTGGTTATCATTATAAAATCAATTTTAGCTAAAGCCCATAGTCATCGCCAATTCAAAACATGTTTATTTGAAATGGGGAGTGAGTACGCTGATCATCTGGTTTATAACAATGGTTATCAAGACGGGACGATTTTAAAATGTTTTGCGTCTTTTTTTTCGGAAATTAAATCATTTCTTCTTGAAAAGGGAGTTCACTTCCTAGAACTAACAGACGATCAGTGGATCCAAAACTTATGTCATGGTAGTTGCAATGTCTCATCTAAATCGGCTTAATCGTAAACTACAAGGGAAAGGAAACTATTTTTTTTAAGTTGAAAGAAGCAATAACATTCAAAAAAAAATATGTATTTTTACTTAGGATTTTCATAGGGAAACGTTGTTTAGATTTCCAAGCCGGCTAAAGCATAACCAAGAAAATAATTCCTCCATTGATAAACAGACAAACTCAAACAATAGAACAATAATTTCAAATATGAGGGAAGCGTTTATCATTAGGTTTTAGGAATTTAAAAAAAGTAGAGCAACTTTAGCATTTATCAAATGCAACTTCAGCATTTGCCCCTTTTTTTTATTAGTTTAGTTTAGTTTATTAATAAAAAATAGAACTTGAAAAAATGCATCCACATATGTAAATATATAATACATGAAAAAAAACAAGTCTTTCAACTAAATCTTCTAGCCTGCCCATGAACTTGCTAAGGCAGTTTGTCCTAGGGGCGTGCCAGGAATAGAATAAAAAGAGAAAATTTTAGTACTAATTTAGAGCACAAATTAAGTATACCAGAAATGCTGATAATAAAAAAAATATATATATGTATGTATATGTGTAAAAATAAAATACATAATTCCTTGCTGAGTTACTACTGGGAAACCGTAACGACAACAAAAAAGGAAAAACTATCCAAATAATCCACTATACTCCTTCACACACCTCAAACAACAAAAGAAGAAGAAGAATAAAAAAACGAATAATAGCTTAGGACTCATCAATAGAATACATTTTTCCTTGACTTCACTTCTAAATTTTTCCAAACCATTTTATACCATTAATAATTATATTATTACTAATCCATAAATTTATAAATCAAATACAAATAAAAATGACAAATAATAATTTAAAACTCATAATTAGAATACATTTTTTCCTTGACTTTATTTCTAAATTCTTCAAAACTTGTTGTGTCATTAATTGTCTTACCATTAGCATTCCATAATTTTATTCCTCGATAAATAAAGGAGACCTTAGACCTTGTAGTAATTGTTTTTGGAGCAGACAGTGTCTTGCTTGTTCGAGTATTATAATTGTGGCAATCAGACCTAACCTTAAACATGCCTGAGAAGCATACAGGTAGATTATTATTATTATACTTGAACATAAATAACTGGTGATAAAAATCCCGTAAGCCAGCAGCTGGTAAAATTTTTTGTCTTCTATACTCCAATCTCACAGAATCACTATAAGATTTATTACAAAGTAAACGGATCGCATTATTTTGGAGAACTCGAATTGGATTAACTAGCGACGGAAATGTCCCTAACCATACCGAAAAACAACATAAAGTATATGGATGTATGATATACAAATACAACAACCTTAAAATGCGACGCGGGACAAAGTGTGTGAGTTTTCTAAGGATTCCGATGTTCCGTGATAAAATCACTGACGTGTTCCCAACATGTTTCCTAAACGACAAAGTTTCATCAAGTGTAATACCTAAATACTTGAGACAAGGCTTCCTTCCGATCTCGCCATAACTGTATTTTAATCGGGAAATCCATGGGTAATATGTAGCTGTTCTTGAGAATATGATAAAACTACTCTTAGCCGGGTGAACTTGTAGTTTATTTACGCGCATCCAAGTTGAAACTCTGTCTAACGATTGTTTACTTAATTCAAGTAATCCCTTCTCAGTTCTTGCGAGACAAACAAGCGACGTGTCATCAGCAAAAATAGGTACTGTCACTTTTTGTGGATCATTGGATAATTCACTGAAATTGTTTTTTATATTAGACATGGTTTGAGTTAGGTCATATACAAAAATTAGCAATAATAGCGGTCTAAGAGCAGAGCCCTGTGGAAATCCACAAGTAATAGGAAAGCTTGATGAACGCTTTGAGTCAATCTGAACATACTGCAACCAGCCTGCTAAAAATACACGTAGAAAGTTAAGCCCAGGACCTCTTATGCCATCAAACTCACATTTTAGAAGTAGGAGATGATGATCTACTGTGTCAAAAGCTTTAATTATATCTAAAAATATTGCTAAAACCCTGTAGCCTTCATCCAACGCTTGATTGACTACGCTGCTTTGGTAAGCAACCACTTGTTCTGTTGTGTAACCATGTCGACATCCAAATTGGGTAGGATTTAACACATTATGACGCTCTAAATATGCATAAAGACGGGCAGTAAAGCACTTCTCTAAAACACGTGATAGTACAGGAAGAACAGAAATCGGCCTATAATTTCCTAAATTATTTATCTCACCTCCCTTATGAACAGGAGTAACACGAGCTACTTTCAAACAAGACGGGAAGAAACCCTCTTTTAATGAAGAATTAATTAGGGACAAAAGTGGCTTCTGGATTAGTGGCAGAATAAATTTAACCACTCTTAATGATATAACATCACTACCAGAAGCATTACTTTTCGTTTTGTAGATGATCTGTTTCATCTCACTTAATGATACAGGTTCTAAATACATTGAAACCTCAGATTTATAATGACCAAGGTAGTCAAAAATGCTTGGATCATCTAACATTGGACAGATTCCTTTAGCAACACGCTTTCCTACCCCTGAGAAGTAATTTCCGAATACCTCCGAGACATCATCAGCACTTTTGGGCATTTCACCTTCTTGGTTAACTATTTCAAGTGGGATCGTTTTCGTTGGCTGCTGAAGTACTTCTTTAATAATGCGCCATGTTTTTGCCGGACATCTTCCTCGAACTTCCTCGAGTAAATTCTCTTTTTGCTTTTCTTAATAATCGATTTAGAGCATTGCGATAATTATTATATATTCTATCGTTTATATGGCATTTGTGATCGATCTTTTTTTTTGTAAAGTTGGTCTCTAATACGTATCAATTTTAGAAGGTCTCCAGTAATCCATGGCCTCTTTGGGGTTGTTTTACACCGTCCTTTTTTCCTTTGACAATACTTTTCTAATTCACTTTGGATAATCTGGTAAAACAAATTAAATCTTTTTTCATTATTAGATGCAATTGATGAAGCACGAGTGACTCAAACGCCATCTCCTTAAAAATAGTTAAATCGCTATGAATGGTCACTTCAATATCCGGTCTAATATATACGGCAAGGCCCCCATGTTGGCGTAATTGCCTATTTTTTTGTGTTAAAATTATATCCCTCTAGACCAAGCAACTCTGAATTATGAACATAAAGCCATGTCTCAGTTAAAGCTATCACCTGAAAAACAGAAATATTAGCTAAATCTTAAAATTAAGCTATAGCTTGAATTTAGCCCTTGGCAATTCAGATGGAAAATATTGAAAACATTTCCAGGTTTACGGCATATAGGACCAATCTCACACGGTAAAACATAATTTGAATCTTCGAGCTGCAAGCGAATACCGCAAACAAGGTCCGAAAATTCCACTCGAAACATCATTATATCTACACGAAAAATCTATTTTATTACTCTCTAATTCCTTTAATTTCTGAGGCACTAACAAGCCCAATCACAGTTTTGATGCTATCAGCTAAAGTTGCTAACGATATATTTAAGATTGAGGCTGAACAAGTACCTGATATGTCAAATAAATTTTTTGAATTCTCACCTTCATCCTCATCATGCCTTGATCGTTTTTTACGTCCCATTGTTAATAATTAAGAAATTCCGTAAAATTGAATTCACGATAACAGTCCAAGGTTTAATAATAGTAACCGATGTAGTAATAAATGGCTCTAGTAATATACCATTAGTATCCTTACTTAAGTAGGTAAGCCAATAATTGTCTCTTAGTAATATATCATTAGTATTATTACTTGAACAGGTAAGTCAGTATCTAAATAAACATTATCAATGAAATTCAATATCCAAATCACTTAGAATTTATAACCGTCAATAAGGTACACACACCAAGAAACGAGGTGTCACTCGGTCAAAGTCATGATCGCTATCTTATTACTATCGTAACTGGTTTGAAATTTTCTCTTTGTGAAATTGACATTGGTAGCTTCGAAAAACAGTTGCTGGATTTAAAAGAATGAGGAGATATGGCCCTCTAAATTCGATCGTCTTTGTGTTAAATTAGAAATATTGGAGAAGAAAAAATGTGACCTTAGTTTCCAACACAAGTTGTCGGCTTTGAATGAACTGGAGAAGGAAGGCATTAGCAGATTCAACGCTTGGAACAGTACTCCTCACTCTTACGATCAACTGAAATAGCTTGTGTTTGCTGTTCTTTCCCTTTTTGGATCTGCATGTATATATGAAACATTTTTTTCAAGCATGAATATTATCAAAAGTAAACTGAAAATTGAATTGAATTTATTGAAAAAGAAACAAACAAGAAACATATATAACAAAATTCACTGTACTCCACGCACAAAACAACAAACATTTCAGCTTGGTCTGCCCGTAAGGCTCTATGGCCAGGAAAAAAACAGGGAAGAAACGAAACGAAAAAACAAACAAATACATCCATCTATTTTTTTTTTAAATAAGACACTCACATCACCAAATAATCCCCCCACTAAAAAAAAAGCTAGGCAGGGGAGTTGTACATGATTCCACCTACACGAATAAACAAAAGAACCAATCTGGAGACTTCAATTC
>JAQQPU010019555.1:1309-16316 GCA_029168905.1 Artemia sp. Kazakhstan ARC1039
AACTCAAAAATATAGCTCTTAATATGACTTTTCAGTGTTTTTTCCAACGAAAATAAGCAAAATATGATGAAAATGCATTCCCATGGTTCTAATTCGTATCCTTTAATTATGAAAAAACTTGAAACATTGATTTTGCGATAAGCCTTCAGCTGCAATTTACACCAAAAGGACAAGATACTTATCAAAAGCATGAAAATTAAAAATGTAAAATGTATATTTCAATGAAATAATAGCCTTCTTAATAATTTAAAATCAATAAACCGTGGGAAGTGGTTTTCTTTATTATTGTTTGTGAATGATTAAAAGATGATAAGTGACAGAAAACATTTTGAAAGTAAACAAAACTTTAAATTTGGTAAATTGTCAAATGTTGTCAAAATGTAATTTTTTCCTGAAATTGAAACCTCTTAGTTTAACTCAGGTAATGAACCTTTGGTAGATATATTGGTTCGAAAATAAACTATTCCCGTAAAATCTGAACTAATATAGGTTTTCCGCAGGAAACTCTAGTTTTCGATCATAGTGTTCTCAATCTTTTAGGATGTATGGCATGGTTGGGAGCTTACGATGGAGGAAGAGGACGAGCTTCTAGCTGCTTGCAATGTGAATGATGACATCGAGATTAGAACTGAGGAGGAGGAAGAGCTCCTCCTATGTAAACCCGAGATTGAAAGTATAGATGATGATGACGACGTGCTAGAAGTTCATTATACAGATGATGGACTTTCATATACATCTGAGGACTTGGTACGGCGGGGACCTTCGGGCCGAGTCTGTATAGAGGACGATGAGCGGTTGGCCCCTAGGTTGCCCATTAGAATACGAGAGGATTTATTTCAGGAGATGCCCCCTTTGCTAGATATAATTGTAAATGAAGAAAATGAGGTTGACGTAATTGAACCAGATGTACTTTATTTAAAAACTGTTATAAATATCGATATATCAAAGGAATAAAGATTAGAAGAACGATTTATTTTTTATCTTTAATAGAAAACTATACTGGGGATTGATAATACTCTATATGGTGATCTATTCAATCTGAACTATTCATGTACTGAAGTCTCTATTGGTATCCTTATTCTATACGTATCTAGTATGAGAAAATAAAAATAGCAGAAACAAATTTATTGTATGATTATGGTATAAAACTTTTCAAGCATATCAAAAATGGGGTTTATCCTAGAATGGTATATGAGAACACTTCCACCATGGTTTCCGTTGTTTAAAATCCTTTTCGTAGAATGACCTCTTATGTTGTCTCTTAAAGGGCCACTTTTTCTCTTCTCTTGGAGCATAATCATCATAATAATCCGAGTTATATCTTGCACTATACACATTTTTCTTTGAGTTTTCACTGCTGTCTTTTACACTATAGAGAAAGCCCTCTTTTACCAGTCTCTTCTTTTGATCCTCCTTTTCTATTATATCCATCCTTCTTTTATCTGAGCTTACTTGCAATCGGTATAAATTTCTCTCCATGTCACATATAATTTTTCTTCTCGTTTCCTCCAGATTCTTCTCATCTGTCTCTGCCTCTAAGCTATCTAAACATTCAGTAGGTTCATGTGAATACTCAAAATCATGAAAATGTCCTTTACAAATAGAACAGTTGCAATAAAAGGATATTTCTAACTCAACTTGTTGAAACTCATAACATTGCCTAGAGCAACAACAACAAATACTATTTCTGGACACCATGACATTTGCATCGGGGCAACAACAAGAAGGAAGTGTCATTGACCTGTCCCCATTAGACTCAATAATCCATGAACGGGACAAAGTTTCTGTTTTTCCATTCTCACTCACAAAAACCATAAAAACATCAAATAAATGTGACAAAGTTCCTGTTTTTTCATTCTCACTGACAAAAACCATTAAACATCCATGAAAAACATCAAATAAATCGACCAACACACATAACCATCCAAGAAAACATCCATAAATGTGACAAAATTCCTGTTTTTTCATTCTCATTGACAAAAACCATAAACCACGTGGTTCTATGCCCATATATGGTGTTAAAAAAAGTTATAGGTGGCAGCAGGGGTGAGCAATGGGGCTGGTACCCCCCCCTACTAATAACAGGTACAAAAAGTAGAAGTCAAAAGCAATCAAAATCAAAAGTAGCCTTAATCAGTCACAAGTAATTGCATTCGCTAGTATTTGCAGTTACGAGTAGTTATAGTCACAAATTTTCAAAATTGCGAATAGTTGCAATAGCAGATACAAATAGTCACCGCCGCAGTCATACGTAATCGCACTTGCAAATAGTCCCAATTAGTCAGAGTCGCAGTTGGAAATAGTCGCAGGAACAAGTAGCCATGGTCTCAGTCACAGTAATAGTAGCAATAGTTGTGCTAAAAGCGTAAAGTGAACACCCTTGGCCACCCCTTCGATATTGTAGATATACCCTTTTGATTACCTGAAAAGACATAGTAGATACAGTCCTGGTCTCAAGTTTACGCAGTCGTAGTCAAAAGTGATCACACTTGCAAGTAGTCCCTAGTATTCATAGTCGCATTCGCAAGTAGTCGCAGTTGCATGTATAGTAGTAGTAGCAATAGTGGTCCTAAAAGTGTAGAAATTAATGCCCTTAGCCACTCCAAAGATACTGCAGATAAACCCTTTTGATAACCTGGATACAAATAGTTTCTTTAGATTGAGCGTAACATCCCCCTCAGAATTCCCTAAAGTTTACTTTAATACCCTCAGCCTTTTCTGACACAGTCAGGATCGAACATTTTCTCTCTTTATCAATGATAAATCCTGTAAGCAAATTAAATGTTTTTTTAACTGAAAGTAAGTAAGCGATATTAAAACTCAAAACGAACAGAAATTATTCCGTATATGAAAGTGGGCTGTCCCCTCCTCAAAGCCCCACCCTTTACATAAAATTTTGACTCTTTGTCGCAACTCTATCTTTTAAAACAATAAAAACTTCAGCGTAAGGAACGATAAGCTATGGGACAGCCTCATTCATATACGGAATAATTTCTTTTCGCTTTAAGTTTTAATGACGCTGCTTACTTTCAGTTAAAAAAAAATTGTCTTTTTATTTTATTTCTGAAAGTTGTTCAACCAATGCAGGTTCGAATTTGGCTCGACGTCCATAACAAATTAAAACACAATTTGCATATTGATTTTGGCATATTTATCCCGTATGTGAAGGGTTCCCCCTCCGCAATACCTTACTCTTTATGCTAAAGGTGTTAACACTTTTAAAAAGGCTTTCCAATCTAATTAAACGGCCCCCGTGTTTCAGTTCTAGTAAATAGTCAAACTTTAGCTTAAAGAGTAAGGTATTGAGAAGGGGCAACCCTTTATACATGGAATAATTTGTGTTCGTTTTTCAAATAATACCGGTAAATCTTGCTCACCCTCTATGAAATATACCACTTCTCTCTTATGGAAAAATCCTCCGTGAAAATTTTATCCAGCGTAAAGTGCACCCCCACCCCCGTCAAATTCCCTCCAGACAGTTCCATCCTCCCTGAGAATCCCCTCTTCCTGTAAAATTGCTTGCGGACGAAACAACCTGAACAATTCTCCTTAGCATTCTTTCATTTGAATAAGACATTTAATCTCTAATCGGTTTCTCGATCACTCCAGAAATGCCCCCTTCCGTGGAAATTATTTCTCAGAAAATATAAAACTCGGAAAAAAAACCCTGGATATTTCCCTCGGAACATCTCCATCTGAAAATTTTGGTAAAGAGAATGTAAGACAATAAAAAAGAATTTCGTATAGCAATTCTGTCAAATCTCCCAGTGTAAAATTTTCCTAGAATTTCCCCCCCCCAGAAATGTTCCTCCCTAAGGAAGAATCTACCCATAGAAATCTACCCATAGAAATCTACCCCAAGCACATCCCCCCCCCAAAAAAAACGTCTGTATACTTCCCAATAAAAAAAATACTATGTGTAAACAATAGGCAAATTTTATAACTTACACGCCTCCGTGATCTTTCTTCTGGCAAAAAATACAAAATTCCATATTTTTGGCGATTGGAGCTTGAAACCTCTACAGTAGGGTTCTCTGATACGTTGAATCTGATAGTGTAGTTTTCTATGACTTTAAAGGGGTGATTCCTTTTTTCGAAAATAAGGAAAATTTTCCCAGGTTCATAACCTTTGATGGGTAAGACTAAATTTAATGAAACATATATATTTGAAATCAACATAATAAGCCTATTCTTTTCAGATATCTGTTGGTATCAAAATTTCGTTTTTAGAGTTTCGGTTACTATTGAGCCGGGTCGCTCCTTACTTACAGTTCGTTACCACGAACTGCTTGACAATGGGCACATTGCAAAACTTACAACTGCAATTTACAACTTTACACCAACAAAAAATAAATTCAATATTCAAGTCAAACATTTAACGGAAAAAAATACTATAAACTGGATCTCGGTTACTTTCCCCTTCCCCCTCCCATAAACGTAAAAGTCTGAAGCATATTGCGTTATTTGCGCTTTGCTGAAAACGAATTACGTTTGCAAATAGTGTCTGTTATACTTGCAACATTGAAAAAATGTAAAAATAACAGTAAATAGAATATTGAATTACTGAGTTTCTAGGAATTATTATCATTATATATTAAATATTCAGTTTATGTTGATTAGTTCCTTCGAGTCACCTTGACTTTACAGATATTTATTTTTTTATTTGTCGTCATTATTTAGAAAAACAATAGCCCACTGTTCAAGATAAATATTATTTTTAAGAAAACATAAATGACGCAATTCGCTTTAAACTCTTACGACTAGGGAACAGGGAAAGGGAAAGTAACCAGACCCCTGTTTGTAGTAGTCTTAGATCGTTTTCAGTTTGACTTGCATATTCAATTTAGTTTTTACTCGCTTTAAGATAAATTTTTTTTTGTTTGTACCACTTATCATAATGTTTGCTGTGGTTTTTTATTTTAATTTCTTTTTGTTTTGGGTTCCATTTATTCTTTAATAGTAATTTCTGGTCGTTTTTAGTATTGAATTTTTGTTTCTGCTAATATCAATTCTAATATGGCTTTTTACTTTTCTTTGAAAAAGTCTCTTTGTTTGAAATTTTATTTAATTAATTCACAAAAAAGGGGGGAAAGATATTGGCTCGGCTGAAAATTGGGCCCTAAATGGCCAGCAAACTTTTTTGTAGGGCTTGAAATTTTAAACCGTAAGTCCCTTGCTAAGTGGGGCCTACTGTGCGAGAAAAACCTTAGTTTTTGGGCTCATGTCCTCTCAAAACTGCGGCCCCAAAGAGTCAAACGCTTTTTTTCCAATTGGCTTTAATTTTTCATGGATCGTTGCCTGGGCTAAGGGAACCATACACTTTGTTTGGAGGGGGTTTTATGTCAAGAAAGTCAAGGCAGTCCCCTCCATACCATTCTGTTTTATGGCAATATTATCATTGCTAATGAAACAGCTAGTGGTAAGGTACTGTAAGCAAGGGGTGACTCAGCCCAACAGTAACCGAAGATCTAAAAAACGGAATTTCGACAATAATAGATACATCAAAAGAATTGGCTTTTTATGCTGATTCCAAAGATATAGAACGCATTAAGTTTCACGCAACCGACCAAAAGCTACGGCGGAAACACCCGAAAAAGGTCAAGTAATTTCAATATAAATCACACCATCAGATTCAGCGTATAAAAGAACCCTATTGTAGATGTTTCAGGCTCCCATATGCACAAACGTAGAATTTTGTATTTTTCCCAGAAGAAAGATCACAGATGCGTGTTTTGTCTGTCATTTTTTTTTTCATGCGGTTACCGCATAGAACCAATGGTCCTAGAAGATCGGGAGTGGGCTCATTCGAGTAAAAATTAAAAGTTCTAGTGCGTTTTTTAAGTGACCAAAAGGATTAGAGGCTTTTCCCCTCCCACGGTCCCTTTACGCCCAAAGTCATCCGATTAAGTTTTTTAGATAGCAATCTTGTTCAGCATAGCTGAGAGGTTCAAGAACAATGCCTCCGGGGATGACATGATTTCTCACAGCTCAAGTGGAGACAGCTGTAAGTTCCGAAATTTGCCCGTTGTTTACATATAGAATTTTTTATAGGGAAGTATACAGACATTTTTCCGGGGGGGGGGAGTATACAGACATATTTCCGTGGGGGATGCCCCTAGGGGGGCATCTGGGAGAAATTTTTCACTGGGAGAATTTCTTGGGGTAGGGAATTTCCATTGGGGAACTATACAGGGGAAATCTTACACAGAGCAATTTTTTAGAATTCCTATACCAAATACTTTTTATTTGTCTTGTATCCTGTTTGGCGACTCAATTGTACATATGGAGTTGTTCTGGAGAAATTGTTTGAGGGAAATGTTCAGCGAGGTTGGAATTGTTTGGGGGATTTTTGCGGGGGGATTTCAGCGGGAGAAATTCTCCAATGGGGAATTTTCATGGGAGAACTTTTCTATGGAGGGGCTGGAATTTTTGAGGAAAATTTTCCACAAAGCGAGGATTTCTGGCATGATTTAAAAAAAAAGATCAGAAATTAAATAAAAAACAAGTTTACTTTCAAAAATGAAAGTAGACCAAGGAAAATCTCCCAGGCGGTATTGTTCCCATAGAATTCTCCCCGTGGAAGGTGGAATTTAGAGGAGGAGGATGATTTTCCAGAATTATTTGAAAAACGATAGTTTTTTTCAGTTGAAAGTAAGGAGCAACATAAAAACTTGAAACAAACAGAAATTATTCTGTACACGAGGAAGGCAGCCCCCTCATTTGTGGAATAGTTTTTGTTCGTATTTAAGTTTCAATGTTGCTCCTTACTTTCAGTTGAAACAGCTTGTGTTATTTATTTTAATACTACTAACAAATCGCTGCAGCACCAAGCCGCTTGAGTTTAATAAAATTTAGTAGACCAAAGTAGCCCCTAATCTTGGTTGTATGCTGGTTGTTTTGTTGTTGATGCCAGCATCTCAATAAATTGGATGTCAAACGACCATTGGAGATTTTCAGGGAAAAGGGATGAGCTGGATGGCATGAATTTTCAGGACTTTCTGCCTCAGCAGGCCATGTAGATGAAGTGTGAGTATTCTGCAAAGTAAACTGCACAAAAGCCAAGAAAGAAGTGAGATCACTCCCCTAAATCTGACACTGCCACTAACGAATATAATCAACAAGCAAGTAAACTCGGGTAGTCCCCCTACTGTTTTAAGACTTCTCCTTAAAGATCTTTCCTATGTTCTGAAAAATTTCGTTTATAATATTTTTTTCTGTTTGTTTTAGTTACAATCTTAGAAGTTTATCTTAGTTAAAATTTAGTCGTAAATCATTAGTCTTTTTTATATTTTTTTTAATAAAGCCTTGAAACCTAGCATATGTATCTTGTTTATAATCAAGCTAAGCAGAAATGTCAATAGGCCTGTTGTGATATAAGCTTACAGCCTAAGCAAATAAAAACAATAAAAAATTACTAATTAAAATATACGAATATTCTTATTTGCGAATAAGCCATGTTTAACCTATATCTGTATTACATTCTCTTCTTCCGAAAAATAGTGAGTGCAAAGAATTATTCCTAGTCTTCACATAAACTATTGCACTCGCAAAGGGATAACCTAAACTGAATAGCACTAAGCTGTTCAGTTTTAAACCATAGCCTATATCTGTATTACATTCTCTTCTTCCGAAAAATAATGACTGCAAAGAATTATTCCTAGTCTTCACATAAACTATTGTACTCAAAAAGGGATAACCGAACTGAATAGCGCTAAGCTGTTCAGTTTTAAACATAGCCTATGTCTGTATTACATTCTCTTCTTCCGAAAAATAGTGACTGCAAAGAATTATTCCTAGTCTTCACATAAACTATTGCACTCACAAAGGGATAACCGAAACTGAATAGCGCTAAGCTGTTCAGTTTTAAACATAGCCTATATCTGTATTACATTCTCTTCTTCCGAAAAACAGTGACTGCAAAGAATTATTCCTAGTCTTCACATAAACTATTGTACTCAAAAAGGGATAACTGAAACTGAATAGCGCTAAGCTGTTCAGTTTTAAACAATGATGTTGAAATTCAAACATTGGGATAATACGTAAAAGGTTATGGGTGTATAGGCTACTGAGCTGGGGAGAGAACCTTGACTAAGGTAAAAAAAAATTTAAGCTAATTGGGTACTTTCCCATTATACGGGCCTTTCTAAAAAGTCAAGTTTGGTTAATACTAATGGAATAAAATAAAATAGGATGAATATATAATAGTTTATAAACAAATTTGGGCTATATATTTGCACATTAGGGGGTGGGGGTGGGGTGGATAAAGCATTGCACATATTAAATACATAACCTAACCTAGGTACCTCCCCCCCCCTAAACCCCAAAAAACAGCAGTTTAAATATCGTATACGCAATGAAAACCACGCTATACATTCCATTACTATATAGCGGTGTCTTGAATTAACCCGTCAAAAACGGGTTTTTCGTGACTGGTTTCCTTGTAAAGGCTCAAATAATGGGAAAGTACCGCTAATAGTCTCTATTTTCACAAATAAATTTAAGGGATCTTTTTCGATTTTTTGGGGAGGGGTGGAGCCGAAATTGCATAGGTAGTCTCTATACAGTAGGCTCCAGCGCTTCCTAGGCCACCATATTGAGTATACCCACTAAAACTTTAGTTAACTATAGTATGTTTGTAACATAAGAAAAAATCCCTTTTTGCGGACAAGGCATGTGACGTATTATATCATGTGCAGAGTTACGAAAACTTTTCACTTGTTCCGGTCGCGAGAATATCAGATATTTATTTATATCCATTTGTTTCCAAGCCCATAAGATTCAAACGGTGTGTTTACAGAAATACCTGACATACGCCCACCCGTCACTCACCTGTTCATAGACATCCATCCGGAAATAGGCTAGGATAACCTCACGTAGTTCACAGGTTTCCTAGCTTGGTTCCTAGACAAGATTTTCGTTATATTGAACAGCAATTTCATATCTGACAGCTTGCAGGCTCATAATAATCGTTTGTCTGTTTTATTTGAAACGTAAAAATTTGAAAGAAAAGTTAAGAGCGGTAGCAAAACTTAAACAAACAGGAACACAACCATGGAATGAGTCAGACTATTAACAGACAGGGTACTCCTGTATTATTCAGAACACACTCGAGAAGTGAATTAAGGTTAATCTGAATGAAATATACCAAAAAATCATGAAAACGTAATAGTTTAGTTTACTTGATAATATAATTTAGGCTATATATTTGCACATTAAGGGGGGGGGGCGGAGGAGGGTAAAGTAGCCTAACCTAATCTAACCTTGACCCTACCCTCCCTAATGTGCAAATATATACCCCAAATTATGCATGTCATTCTGTCACCCGTCATTTGTCTTTGTGGCTATGAAACCGGTTTTCATAGATCTTACATTCAGCAAACTTCTCCAGTGTGTTCTGAATAATACATGAGCGCCACAGACAGAAATTGTTATGAATGAGTAAATTAAATCTAAAACGAGCAGAGATCAAAATGAATATGGTGAAGTGGCAAATATAGACACGCTGCCAGGATTCCATTTCGGGGGAAGGTGTTTGGTCCATCTTAAGAGGGAACAGAAAGGCCTTTTGAAATATAAACCCATTGTCTAAAATAATAAGCATTTCCGTAACGTCAGAGCTTGTGATAGTCTTCTGAAAATAAATATTATCTTATTACGTTTTCAAAACTCTGTGCAGGATTGAACCAGAAAGGTACCTAGGAAGCTCTCAAACCAACCCCTGAATCTTGTAGTTGAAAAATTTACAATTGATGTTTTGAAAATCAATCTCGCAATAAGATTCCCGATGCTCGTACCAGGATTTTATTTCCGCTGATATTTCCTGAATTATGAATGAAATCTTCACGTTTAAAATCTCAAATGAAAAAAAATGGATTGTTGAACGTACGTAGAATTCTCACTGTCTAAAACCTCCTTTAAATTCACTTATTTTAAAAAGGAATTCCCCACTCTCCATTATCTGGTGTACACTTCGGAGATGGCAGTTCCAGCTGTTCCAACATCATAGTAAACTTCCACAACACCGTGTTTCCTCACACTGGGTTTTCCATGCTTCTGCCATGCATGAGACGTGTCATATGGTGTAGGTTACTTGGAAAATGTACAGCCCTTTGACAACGAGTAAAGACAACAAGTACAGCCCCAAGTGACAACAAGTACAGCCCCTTGACAGCAAATAACTACTTTACTACCTTTAATGTCACGACACGAAACATGGAAATTTTTCATGTTATTATGGTGTAATTAGTAGCATCATGTCATTAAGAAGGAGGGCATGTCATAAAATAATAAAATATCAACTTATTTTATAACATTTTTTCAACTTATTAATAGTCTATTTTGTAAATTGTTTGAAATGACAAAAATGTAAATTTATTTTCTTAAGTTAATTATATAGTAACCTATATGTTTGCATTCTAAGACACTAGCGATATTGTTTCACGTTCATATGAACGTATTCACGTTCATAGCAAAAGAACTATTGGATAGTTTTCTAAGATCTAATTGAGGATGCCCGGTAACCTAACGGGAAAATTTGTAGTTTGGACCTCAATTTTAGCAATGGGTATCTATGTTTATTTTTGTCTCTTTTTCCAGTTTTCTTCAAAAATCTCATTTGTTTTTATTTTATCAGCTACAATCACGAGACACACAGATTTGTTTTTCTAAACTGCAAGACTAAACCCTGCTCACAGTCAGTGAAATAGAAGATAATCCCCTAAGGTCCATTGGGGATCTTTCTACCAGGAAAATTTATACATTAGACTTCTCTGAATTTTGACTATAGATACCAATGGGTATTTTTTTTTCTCCTTCTCCATTTTTCAGTCATATTTTCTTTTTATCGAAATGTCATTGTTGCAGCAACATTCCGTGGTAACGAACTGAGCGACTCGACCCAATAGCAGGCTAAAAAACAGAATTTTGATAGCAACAGATACATCAGAAAAATTAGCTTTTTATAATTATCCCAAATATATTAGATTCATTAAGTTTAATATTATCCATCGGAAGTGAAGGGCCTGGGAAAGTTTGCCTTATACTAATAGACTTACACTTTTTAGATACCTTCCCTCTATAAAGGCCGTTTATTATTATCAAACTGCATGCATATATACAGATGTAAAGGTAAAACTCCTTCATGATATTAAGCATCATCAACGAGAAATTAAGCATCAAACTTTCCTTCTCTTTAATATCCTCCAAGCCCCTAAGTCTCTTTACTCTGGCGGTATTTGACCTGCTATTTCAAAGATACCATCTTTTTCTATTGTTTTCTGCATGGACTTCAATGACTTGACATAAAACAACAAAAGTCTGCAGGTTATGCAGATAACTAAATAAACAGTCACGTGTCAGGTAACAACTTTTTATACCAGCGTGTCGTTGTTCTATGAGTTCCAATCCCTTCGAAGTAGGGCGGATCTGCAAATTTCCTGACTATTATTTTGCTACATTGCTTGTTTGATCAATCAGACTTTCTAAACATGAAAGGCTGAACTTTCCTGGGATATTTCCAAATGATGGTCTTTCCAGACAATACTAAAGAATTTATTGATTCTTTAAAAGGTTTAATGATATGTCATTTCTGACACTTGACTTCTGCATTTAGATAGGGGATTCTGAATATCTTAGGAAGAAATCGTATATTAATGTATTTGAGGTACAAATTCCAAGGAAACAAAAGTTCAAAAAGAACTTTTCCCAACTGTTTAAATTAACTAACTGAAAGAGGAGGCTGTCAAAAGCGAAATAAAGGAAAGTATCCAGAAGCTAATTTTTCTTATCGAAAACCGAGCTTTAACAATAACGTAAAATTTTAGGGATTATACAAAAATATAGTGAAACTAATAGTAGAGTGACGGGTTTGGTTGTCCTCCAAACAATTTTTACCCTTAAAATGAGCACTAGAACTTTTAAGTTTCTACGGCATTCCTTCTATATCAAGCGGTCAAGGGAAAAAAATAAGCAAAAAATTATTACTTGGGAGGTACTTTGCTCTTTAATGGGTCAACATTAGTGCCTTAGTTCTAATTATTGTTCAAGAAGATGTCCAAAACAGACACAAAGTCTAGAAATAAATTCGCAAGAAGACGCATAGGTCAAATTTGTTTATAATTGTCTCACACATGATAATCCTTACTATCATCTTCGTATGACTGGCCTAACGAGCAATAGGTTTTTAGCTTACATATGCATCAGTGTATAAAACGCTTCATTTTAACAAAAAGTCTTTCGAGGTAAGACATCTTAGGCCTTATCTGGAAGAAAGCAATAAAAAAAACATTTTATCTGATTTTTTCAGTGACTCGTAACCCTGCTATAAACCCCATTTTCTTCTTTTTTAAAAAATTGCAGACTGGTTCCAGGACCCCCCCCCCTAGAGTTGCTGACAGATCACCAAGAGGTCCATGATTAAGGCTTTTAATGTAAATTTTAAAACACTTTCTTCCCAGATACAATTTCTTCTTAGAATAAGTGAACAAATCTATTACGAAAATTCAGTTAATAAATTGAATACACCTCAAACTACCTGGAATTTAATTGAAGGAAAAATTGGAACTAATAATAAAACAACACAACCAGAATTGATCATAAATGAAAGTGATACTGAGCTGAAAGAAAAAGGTAGTATTGTTTAATATTTATGTGACTATTTTTCTAATATTAGCTCACATATTACACCTGGTTCTCCAGAATGTCCACCTCATTTATCTAAAAGATATCTTTCACCATCTCAAAATTCTAGTACATCTAATGCTTTTGTTACCCTTGATGAACTTCAGAGTATAATACTGAAGTTAAAGAGGGGAAATTCCTTAGGTTTAGACGAATTATCTACAAATATTTTTAATAATATCGTTAGTGTAATTTCTGTTCCATTGTTAATGCATCCATACTTGGGATATTCCCAGAAGAAATGGAAAGTTGCCCGAGTCCTTTCAGTTTAAAAAAAAAAGGAGATAAGACAGACCCAAGTAATTACCGGCCAATAGCGATTCCTTCCCCTTTATCTAAGGTATTAGAAAAATTAATTAAAAAGTAAATTGTTTTACATTTTGATAAAATAAAGTTTTCTCTGGTCATTCACCTGAACAAGCCATTTCTGCTTTTTACTAGTATTAATGATTCTGTTCTTGATAAAATCAAGTTTCTGCTCTTTTTTTTACATAAAGAGGGTATTTGACAAGATAAAACACACAATCCTGCTTGAAAAAATTAATAATGCAGGAATCAGAGGTAAAGGTCTTGAATTATTAAGATCTTAATTGTACGGTCGAAAAATTCATGTGCATGTAAATGGTCACGTATCAGGTCCTCGGTCTCTTCAACATCTATCAGAAACCCAAACCCTCTTTTTATTTCTTGATGCACTTAATCTTAAACAATTAAAAGAAATACAAACTGCAATGTGGTTTTTTGACATTCATTCGCCAAAAAACAATTTTCATGATATGGCTGTGGCCAGTGTTTCTGTTTTTCCTTTCCATGTTCGTTTCAAGAAGCTTTATCTTCCTCTAATCAACTCAGAAAAGGCTAGATCAAACAGTTCGTGGTAACGAACTGTAAGTAAGGAGCGACCAGGCTCAATGGTAACCGAAACTCTAGAAAATGGAATTTTGATACCAATAGGTACATCAAAAGAATCAGATTTTAATGCTGATTTCAAAAAGGGGGAAAGACCCCCTAAAGATTATAGAATATTAATGAAAATGACACCATCATATTCAGCGTATTAGAGAACTCTATTGAAGAGGTTTCAAGCTCCTATCTACTAAAATGTGGAATTTTGCATTTTTTGCCAGAAGAAAGATCACGGATGCGTGGTTATTTGTTGTTTTTGTTGTTTTTTATTCCCAGGGGTGATTGTATCGACCCAGTGGTCCTAGAATATCGTGGGAGGGCTCATTGGAACAGAAATTAAAAGTTATAGTGCCCTTTTTGAGTGACCAAAAAATGGAGGGTAACTAGGCCCCCTCCCACGCTCATTTCTTTCCCCAAAGTCACCCGATCAAAATTTTGAGATAGCCATTTTGTTCAGCATGGTTGAAAATATGATAAATATGTCTTTTAGGATGACGTAATCCCCCGAAATCCTCGGGAGGGGGGCTGAAAGCTATAAACTTCGCCCAATATTAACATATAGTATTGGTTATTGGGAAGTATACAGACGTTTTCAGGGGGAGTTTTTCTGGTAGTGGGGGGGTCGGGGGTTATGTGGGAGGATCTTTCCATAAAGGAAGTTTTCATGGGGGAAGGGACATTGCTATGAAGGGGACGCCGGATTTCCCATCATTATTTAAAAAAAGATCAGAAATCAAATAAAAAAAAGAAGTTTTTCAACTGAAAGTAAGCAGCAACATCAAAACTTAAAACGAACAGAAAATATTACGTATATGATTTGGTTCACCCCCTAGTCAATATCTCGCTCTTTAAGCCAAAGATTTTTTAGTACTTTCATAAGACCTATTTATTCCAATTAACGGCCTTTGTGATTAAGCGGTCATTTTTTAAGAATTGGAACAAAATTCGAACTTTAGCTCAAAGAGCAAAGTAATGACTAGGGGGTGAACCCCCTAATATACGTATTAAAAATATATGAATATAGAAGTTCGTTACATAAGTTAATTCATAAGTTTCGTATATTTATTACTAATAAAAACGGTCGTAAATAAAATTAAACAAGTTTCGAGAAAGCCATTTAACCAAATGAAAGTAAAATTAATATGCAAATTTTGTTTTAATTATTTATGTACGGTGAGCCAAAATCAAAACCTGCATTAATTCAAAAACCTTCAAAAATTAAATAAAAAAAAAGCTTTTTTAACTGTAAGAAAGGAACGACGTTAAAACTTAAAACAAACAGAAAATATTCCGTATATGAAAGGGGCTGTCCCCTCTTCAACGCCTTGCTCTTTACGCTGAAGTTTGACTTTCTCACAGCTCTATTTTTTTTAAAAAATAAAAAACTTTAGCGTAAAGAGCGAGGCGTTGAGGAGGGGACAGC
>JAQQPU010019556.1:778-16315 GCA_029168905.1 Artemia sp. Kazakhstan ARC1039
TCAACTTGTAAAATTGGTTTAAGAGGCACATTAAGAAAAGAAGTTGCTCTGAAATGCCTTTTGAAAGGTATTGCTTGGTGTTGGGGCATTCAAAAAGCTGTAAAGTAAAGATGTGGGTGAAAAGGATGGATGTTTCAACTTGTAAAATGGGTTTAAGAGGGATATTAGGAGAGGAACTTGCTCTGAAATGTCTTTTGAAAAGTATTGCTTGATCTTGTGGTGGGCAAAAAGTCGTAAAGTAAAGTTGTGGTGAAAAGGATGGCTACTTCAACTTGTAAAATGGGTTTAGAAGGGATATTAAGAAAGGAACTTGTTCTGAAATGTCTTTTGAAGAGTATTTCTTGGTGTTGAGGTATCCGAAAAGCTGTAATGTAAAGTTGTGAGTGAAAAGGATGGGTACTTCAAGTTGGAAAATAGGTTTAGAAGGGATATTAAGACAAGAAGTTGCTCTGAAATGCCTTTTGAAAGGTATTGCTTGGTGTTGGGGCATTCAAAAATCTGTAAAGTAAAGTTGTGGGTGAAAAGGATGGATGCTTCAACTTGTAAAATGGGTTTAGGAGGGACATTAGGAAAGGAACTTGCTGTGAAATGTCTTTTGAAAAGTATTGCTTGATCTTGAGGTGTGCAAAAAGTCGTAAAGTAAAGTTGTGGTGAAAAAGATAACTACTTCAACTTGTAAAATTGGTTTATGAATGACAGTAAGAAAAAAACTTGTTCTGAAAAAATATAATAAAGCCTTTGGAAAGTATTGCTTGATGTTTGGGTGTGGAAAAAAGTCGTAAAGTGAAGTCTTGGGGGAAAAGATAAGTACTTTAACTTGTAAATTGGGTTTAGGAGGGACATTAGGAAAGGAACTTGCTCTGTAATGTCTTTTGAAAAGTATTGCTTGATCTTGAGGTTTGCAAAAATTCGTAAAGTAAAGTTGTGGTGAAAAAGATAACTACTTCAACTTGTAAAATTGGTTTATGAAGGACATTAAGAAAAAAACTTGTTCTGAAAAAATATAATAAAGCATTTGGAAAGTATTGCTTGATGTTTGGGTGTGGAAAAAAGTCGTAAAGTAAAGTCGTGGGGAAAAAGATAAGTACTTTAACTTGTAAAATGGGTTTAGGAAGAAAATTATGTAAAGAACTTGTTCTGAAAAGATATAATAAAGCCTTTTGAAAAGTTTTGCTTTTTGTTGGGGTATTCGAAAAGCCTTATAGTAAAGTTGTGAGGAAAAGGATGGGTACTTCAACTGGTAAAATGGGTTTAGAAGGGACATTAAGAAAGGAACTTGTTCTGAAATGCCTTTTGAAAAGTATTTCTTGGTGTTGTGGTATGCAAAAAGTCGTAAAGTAAAGTCGTGTGGAAAAAGATAAGTACTTCAACTTGTAAAATGGGTTTAGGAAGGTCGTTACGAGAAGAACTTGTCCTGAAATGCCTTTGAAAAGTATTGCTTGATGCTGGGGGTGTGCAAAAAGTTGTAAACTAAAGTTGTGTGTAAAAAGAATGGGTACTTCAATTTGTAAAATGGGTTTAGGAATGACATTAAGAAAGGAACTTGTTCTGAAATGTCTTTTGAAAAGTATTGCTTGATCTTGGGGTGTGCAAAAAGTCGTAAAGTAAAGTTGTGGTGAAAAAGATAACTACTTCAACTTGTAAAACTGGTTTATGAAGGAAATTAAGAAAAAACTTGTTCTGAAAAAATATAATAAAGCCTTTTGAAATGTCGGGACCCTTCTGTGTCTCAAATGCACAAAAAAGTATTAACAAAATGGGGATGGGGCTCTTTGGGGACCCGGGAGGGCCTTTGGGGGTCCCAAGGGTCCTTGGGGGACCGGGTGGTCATTTGGGAGCCCGGGGAACCTTTGGAGCCGAGGGGTTCCTTCGGGGTTGAGGTAGGGGGATCGGGGCCCTTTGGGGTTGGGTAGAGGACCTCACGACACTGTTCAAATGGAGCTTGTGTATTATAACGACTATAGAGTTTCACCCTCAAATCCTCTTCTAAAATATCTTCTAAAATCATCTTTTAAAATGTCTCTAACTGTTTCGCCGAAATAATTCCCTAAAATGTCTAAAACGGTTTCGCCCAAATAACCCCTAAACGTAATTTTTGCGTGTTCCTTTTGTTTTGGGCATCCCTGCGCTTTCACATTTGAAATTACTAAGAAACCCTTTCCCGCGTTAATCTCTTCATCTCTAAGATCAAAACATTCGCCCGGAAACAATTCTCCTAGAAGAACTCCAAAGACATTAATAAACATTCGCCCGAAACAATTCTTCTTGGAAATACATCAAAGACATTAATAGACTTCGCCTGGAAACAATTTCTCGGAAACGTGTTCTCCCTTTGGATTCCATGCCCATATTTGGTGTGGGATTGGGACTGACAGCACAGGTGTTCTCCCTAGGGACTCTATGCCCATATTTAGTGTACTCGTGGGACCTTTAGATAGCTTTCTACTAATGCAGTACTTTTGGTAAAGCAGAAAAACGATCAATATTTCAATGATCTCTGTTTGGATTTTGATGGGTAATCAAACAGTTCGTGGTAAAGAACTGTATGTACGGAGTGACCCAGCTCAATAGTAACAGAAACTCTAAAAAACTGAATGTTGATACCAATTGATATATCAAAAGAATTGGCTTATTATGCTGATTCCAAATATATAAGCTTCATTATGTTTAGTTTTACCCAACAAAAGCTTCAAGCCTGAGGAAATTTGTCTGATATTCTAAAAAAGGGGAAAGACCCCTTCGAATTCATATAATTTTAATGAAAATTATACCATCAGATTCAGCGTATCAAAGAATCCTACTGTAGAGGTTTCAAGTTCCAATCTACAACAATTTGCCAGAAGAAAGATCATGGATGCGTGTTTATATTTTTTTTTCCAGGGGTGATCGTATTGACCCAGTGGGCATAGATTGTCGAGAGAGGGCTCATTCTTTCGGAAATGAAAGGCTATAGTGGCTTTTTTAAGTGACAAAAATAATTGGAGGGCAACTAGGCCCCAAGCCACTCTATCTTTTTCCCAGAATCTTCCGATCAAAATTTTGAGACAACTTTTTTCTTTAGCATAGTTGAAAGGCCCACAAACTATGTCTTCAGAGATAAAATGACCCCAACAGCCCCTGGGGATAGGTTTTTAAGTTATAAAATTTACCCATTGTTTTATTTATTATTGGGAGTATGCACAAATTTTTAGGATAGGGTGGGAAGGAAGAATTTTTTGCTGGGAGGATTTTTACACGGAGAGAATGTTCCATGGAGAGGGAAGTTTCCAGGGGGTGAAGTTTCAAGGGGAAATTTTACGCTTGGTGAATTTGCCTGAATTCCTAAGCGAAATTTCTTTATATTTCTTACTTTTTCTTCACCGATTCAATTTTAGGCGCAGAGATGTTATGGGTTATTGTCCGGGGTAAATTTTCGCCAGGATATAATTGCCCAGAGGATATTTGTTTGGGAAGGGGGATTCTCCCGTGGAGGTGGAGCTAGGTATCCTGGCGTTATTAAAAAAAAGATCAGAAATTAAATGAAAAACAAGATTTTTTAACTGAAAGTCAGGAGCAACATTAAAATTTAAAACGAACAGGAATTATTATGTATATGAGGGGGTTGCCTCCTCCTCAACCCCTCGTTCTTTACGCTAAAGTTTAAATTTTGTGCTAATTCTATAAAAACAACTCATGAAACACAAGGGACATTTAATTAGAACAATAAGTAACTTTTTTAAAATACCGAAAAACTGTAGCGTGAAGAGCGAGGTATTGAGGAGGGGGGCAACCCTCCTCATATACGTAATAGTTTTGTTCTTTTTAAGTTTTGCTCCTTAGTTTCAGTCGAAAAAACTTTTTTTCTATTTAATGAAGCTTAGAGACAACCATTTTTATAAAGGCAATGAAAAAAGTATGTCAAATAAAGTAAAAGTATATAAAAATCGAAAAAATAGTTAATTAAAAAAATAAATCAAACAATAGCCTACTTACGATAAAATAAAAGTTCAAAATAGGGGAAAATTCTTTTTAATAGACAGTGTATAATAAATTTCACAAAAAATACCAGATATTTCGGTCACATATACAGTGACCGTCATCAGTAGTAAAACTTTCATGGAAAGGCAGTGTGGTCTCCAAAATTATCTAGCCTACTTACAAAAACTAAGATATAAACTCCAAGCAATCAGATCTGTTGAGCAATGCCGAAGCGTTGGACGGATATTTTTTAGCAATATCGACAGTTTTGAACTTGGTTATCAAACACCAAAATATTTAATGCCTTTAGACTCAATTGTTTAGAAAAAGTAACGCATAGTCAAAGTAGTTAGTTTAAAGTAAAACATTAAAACTGAGATTAAGATAATCAAATAAAAATTTTTAATTAGATATTTTTAATTTAATTTTGAATACCGAAAACCAATATATTTGACACCTTTATACTTCATAACTGTAAAAAATTAGATCCTTTTCTAATCGAGTACAACATAAATACAATCACTCCTGGAAAAATAGATAAATGATAATAACAACAAAAACGTATCTGTCCAGAAGGAAAATACAAAATTCTCAGCATTCTGTTCAGGGGAAAAATTTTTGATTATAGTGGCTTCATATATCAGCTCATGGGTACTCTGGGTATGCAAGCAAAAGTTGACGGCAATTTTTTTCACCGAAATTGTCCCTTATTAAGTTGTTTCCCTTGTTTTTTCTTTAATTATACGAAATTTCTTGTGTACTAATAACCGCACTAATTACTAATAAACAAATACATACTTAGGATTGCCATAAATAGCTTATTCTTTGATTTAGTGTTACGCATAGTTAGGCTCTTACACTTTAGTTATAGGGTCAAAATCTATTGGCAGGCAGTCAACGATGGGGCAGTATAAATTTTGTCCATGGTTTTTCCATATTCTTTCTTTTTTCTTTTGGTTTCCTTATAATTACTTTATAGTCCCAAATTTCCAGGGGGAATGCCCCCCCCCCTGCCGACGCCCATGCCCAGCGTGCCATTTTTACCAAATAATCTATTGTTTTCCAATCTTAGCGTAGGCTGCACAGTATTTCATAATAAATTACAAATCAAAAATAAGAAATTAGCTCGTCAGTAGCACAATATAAAACTAAGCTTGGGAGGGCATCATGTAAAAACAGTGGGAAAACAATAATTATAAATAGAATTGAAATGATGTAAGACATTTTCAGGTTTATATAAAAAAAAGAAATAGGGGCTGAAAAGACGCACCAAACCAAAGACAAAGAATTGTAATTTGAACAAAATCATTTAAATAATTTATTAAAATAAATTATTAAAGTAATTTAAAAATTTTAATGAAAATAAAAAACATCACCTCTCATAATCTGGAACAACATCAAAACTTTTGTATTTATTTATTCCTCTCACTGAACATGAGTTTCGATAGCCAATCATCTTAAAAATATGTAACAAGTTAATGTACAGTTCCCTTCCAAATACTTTCACCTTCATTTGGTTCGAATAGAATTATTAAATAACTTTATATGTTGTTAGATAATACTTGCAGCATACTAAGAATTTTCCAGATTTTATAGCTATAGCCTATAACCAGCTGAAGAATTTAGCAGTTAAAAATTTTTACCTGATTATTTACTGGTTTAATGGTAGCTACATCAAGCACTTTTTGAATCTGCTCTGAATTGAAATTAGAAACACCAATAGACCTCACAAGCCGCTTCTTAACCAGCTCCTCCATTGCCTTCCACGTATCAACATAATCAACTGATGAGTACAATGTTTTTCCATTTTCATCTGCAGGGTGCAATCCATTATTTTCCTGAAATAGTCAAAAACAATTAGTATTAAAGCAGTATGTTATATGAGCAGAAATAAGGAGCAGGAACCATAAATATGGAGTGGTGTCAACTCGCGAAATTTTTTGGGAGGATTTATTTTTCAAAATCAATGGTGGGGGGTACCAAAACTTTGTTTTTCAAAACCTAAGGAGAGGGGCAAAATAATCCAGGGGACCCCCCTGCTACTCCAAATTGACATCACTGAATATATACATATACGGCTACAAGCGTTATATTTCCCAATCAGCAAAAATTTGTATTACCGCATAATAGAAATGTAATTATAGTTCTGAGACGTACCTTAATAAGTGTCACTATAATGACGGAAAAATATGATTAGTCTGCAATATGTATACTACGTGTACATTTGGCCCAGTTATTTTTATTGAATATATTCTTTTAAACTTATATAAAGATCAACATTAAAATTTAAAATAAGAAAATATTATCCTGTAGATCTGGGGAATGCCCCCTCTTAATCCATGCTCATTACGCTAGCTACTTAAAGCATTTTTGAATGTCGACAAATGGATAATGCACTATAAGCACTTACTTAGACTTAGCTCCTCCCACGCTGTCTGGCACATAAAGCGACAACGGTGCCTCTTCACGACGACCTCTGAAGAGCTTGAGACCACAGATTTTCCAAAGATGTCCTCGCCAAAGTAGCCTCTTTCTCTAGAGATCGGCCAAGCGTCGTTCTCTGTCGCACACGTCTTCTAATACTGGGGGGGGGGCCAACACCAATTATCATGGGGGAGCCTGCCATCGCCCATACGGACCATATGACCCCAGTATTGCCATCTATTACTTAGGATTTTTTGAAATATTAGCGGTTGCTCCGGCCTTTCAAATATGGCGGCGTTCGTAATCCTTTCGGACCGTTGGATCCCCAGGATGCACCGAAGACAGTTATTTCTGAAACATTGTGTTGGCTTCTGAAACTGTTTCGTCAGTGCCCATGTCTTGCATCCATACTTTAGTACAGAGAGGACATTGCTATTTAGGAGTCGGAGTTTGAGGTTCAGAGAGTACGCAGCGTTTTTCCAAACTATTCTTAATTTGGTAAAAGCATTGCTTGCACAAGTAATGCTTGTAGCAATTTCATGCTCGAGACTTCAGTCAGATTTGATGAGGCTTCCCAGATACTTAAATTCTGTAACCTCAACTAGCTCATTTGAACCAACATTCAGTGGCCGGGTCGGGGTTGTATTTACGTTGTTACACATAACCTTCGTCTTTTGAGTACTAATTGACAATCCAACTCACCCAGCTTTGTTCGAGAGCTCGGTGATGTTCTGTTGCAGGTCTTCTCTTAGATGAGAGAGGAGCGCAATGTCATCAGCAAAATCCCCGTCAAAGACAGTACGCATCTCATTCAACTATATCCTTCCAACAAAATGACAGGACCAAAGTACACAGTCAATGAGAATCGTGAAGAGCATAGGACAGAGTATGCAACCTTGTTGTACACCAGAATCGATCTGGAACCATTCCATCAGGTCTCCATTCCATCAGTGATTCCCTATATGCTGAATCGAACGCCTTTAAGATCTCAATAAGAGCTATTAATATTTCAGTTTGCCACTCGTTCGACTCTTCGATTAGAATTGTTTTCAATTACAAGATCTACCAAAAACCGAAAACCGTGTTGCTCATCTCTCAGGATCTCGTCAATTCTCGACTGAATACGATTCAGGAGTATTTGACAGAGAACCTTACTTCCTATGGACTGTAGGATGATACCTCACCAATTGTTGCAATCCACGGTTCGACCTCTCTTAAAAAACTTTATAATGACTCCTTTCTTCCAATCAGTCGGGCCACTTTCGGTTTCCCAAATCTGATTCAAAATTTCATAGAGAAGCTTCCTCAAGGCCGAGGCATTCTATTTCAATAATTCAGGTTGTACGCCATCAATTCAGGCCGCTTTGCCGTTTTTCAGGTTGCATAGTACTATTTTCACTTCCAGTAGGCTAATGGGTTCAACGTTGATTCCAAGATCGAAGAGCGGAACACCGGGCAGAGGCTTCATGGGATTTATAGAGGGACGAAAGTTTAGTACTTCGTTGAAGTATTCTTTCCATCTGTTATCAATATCTTCTCTCCTCGTAAATAGTTCGCCTGTCTTAGTTTCAACAGCGCATGCCGGATGCCGGAAGTGGCCAGTAATCTCTTTGGTTACTCGATACACCGTTCTACTGTCGCCTTTGTTGGCAACCACCTCAGCTTTGGCTGCTTTTGTCTCCAAAAAGCAACGTCTTTCATTCCCTGTGGACCTCTTTACAGCTTTGTGGACTTGTTTGTTTTTGGGGCCTGAGTTGGTCTTTGCAGTGTGGGATGACGTAACTATCACAGCTGTCTTGCTGGATCTTTATTTCTTTTCTCTCTTGCACGAGTCTTGCATGAGCAATTGTTGATCCACTGTTCACTCTTCTTTTTCGCGTAGCCAACTGACTCTTCAGCGGCTCCCCTTGCACACTCCACAATTAAATTCTACTTCTCATCCACTGGAACACAGGTTTCATTGCATGTCAGGTTTCCAAACCTTTTAGAAAGGGCAACATAATATGCTTGCCTCACTTGTCTATCCCGGAGCTTCTGAATGTGATAACTTTCATAGTCTCTTTGCGCTTGGTAATAGCCTTTAATTTTAGTTTAAAACTAGCAATCACTAGTTGGTGGTCTGAGTATGAATCGGCTCCACGAAAAGTACGTACATCTTCCAGACAACGTCTGTGACGTTTTCTAATAAGAGCGTGGTCAATTTGGTTCCGTGTAGTCCCTTCAGGTGAAGTCCATGTATATTTGTGAACATCACGATGAGGAAAACATGATCCTCCTACAATTAGACCATGGCTAGCGCAAAAAATCTATTAATCGGACTCCATTGTCATTTATCACACCAAGACCCTGCTTGCCAATCACTTCAGAGGCATAACTGCGGTCATAACCGACTTTAGAAATTACCACACAAAATGAGAATATCATGTTCAGGTACTGAGTTGACTAGATCATTTAATTCGAAATAAAACGCATCATTCACAGAATCATCAGCGTCATTCGTCAGAGCATAATCAGAAATAATTGTCATTTTCGACTGAGAACTAACGAAACGAGCTTTTAGCATCTTCTCATTTTTGGCATAAGAACGAGCATCGATTTCTTAGCTGCTTTGCTCACAGCTAAGGTAACTCCAGCTTCACGCCTCCTCTCCTTTCCAGAGAACAAGACTTAATATCCATCAACATTCATGGAACCAGAGCCTGTTAGTCTAGCTTCTGATAGAGCTGCTGTCTCAACATTATAGGACTGAAGGGTTTTAATTACACCCTCAATGCGGCCAGGCTGGGTATCTGGATTGATCGTTATAAGTAAAATATAGTAATAAGCGGTTACCCGGCCAGTTGAAAATTGCAAGTTATTTTTTTTTTCTTTTTTAACGATTGCCTTTGCATTTCAATTAAAAACTGAATAGTTTAAAGCATATGTCGATCAATAAGCCCTTCTCTACTTGAGGTATTGAAAAAAAAAAATGCATTTACCATTCTCCTTGTGTTAGAGCCTTCATCCCTGAAGACAGGAAAAAAAATTTGAACGTGAGCGCTATGCCGTCAGTTAAGGAAAGCCTTATGGACAGCCCTTACGTACATAAGCATGTCAATTCAACTCAAGTTTTAATGTCACTCTATACTTTGACTTGAAAAGACTTGTTTCTTTAGTAAATCTCTATTCCCTTTAATGTCATACCCAGGAATATGATATGATATTTCATTTATTAAAGAAAAAGAGTTCGGTGCATTTCCTTTTCAAAATAAAATGGAATTTTAGAGTTTTTGCTAAATAAGAATCAACCAAACTCTACACTCATAACACTTAAGTTCGACTGTTTCTCGCCATACTTTGATATTTAAAAACTAACTTGTCGTTAAAAACCAATATTTCAAAATAAGATAAAAGGCTACCCCCCCCTTAGCATCCACATCCCTGGCTTCGTCTCATATTCATGCATTTATAGTAGAGGGAGGTCAGAGGTTAAATGCTTGTTGATCTGAATATTCATCTGAAAGACCATGCCTTTGAAATTTTGAAAATATAGACCTAAAAATGCTCTTTTAAGGCCTTCGGCATCTTTCCCCTCCCCCTATAGAAATAATGTGGGCCACTACCGGGGCCTTATCCAGAGTGTTGGGTTATTGGGTTTACCCCCTTTCCCTCGTCCCGAAACATGTAAAAACGTAACAAAAATGCATTTCAAAAATTTTGATGCACTTTTTAAAGGTTTTTGTTAGCCCCCCCCCCCTGAATAAAAGTTCTGAATGTGCCCATGGCCTCCCCCTTAAAAGTTGATGCGCATCGATACAATACACTATATCCGTTAATTTTTTTGATAACTGGTCTAAGATAACGGTTCTTTTTTTATGGATTGCATATACTTCTATTAACAAAGTAGTCCCCTTTACAGTGGTGGTTCTGGCCCCTCTTGCACCCAGGGCAAAATCGTGATAAGCCTCCCCCTCCCCCTGTCTCACACAGAATTTTCACACAAAATTTTATCAAAATTCTCATTTCCTAAAAAAACTATTTTCAATTCATTAATTAATTAATGATTTATCTTTTAATAGTTTATTATTAAATTAAATTAATTATTTTAATTTAATTATTTTTAAGATCATTTTTTAATTAATTTAATTAATTAATTAATAATGTATTAATTGTTTTAATTTATTAACTTCACCTTCTACTTTATTTGAATAATAACAAAAAAATATGAAAATTACAAAATCATTAGAGCTATGTGATTATTTACTTGAAATTGTGCACCCTTACAATTTCTACACCCAGAGCAAATTTTCCCCTCTGCCCGCCCCCTTCCCCCCGACAAAACCACATCTACCCGCTTATACTATGTTCTTTAGGGACGGGTTCAAGTTCTGGTGTCATTGATTATTTGGTTTGTGACAGGGGTGAGTGGCGTGCCTCTGTAAACTCAGCTAGTCTTTTTAGCTCTAAATGGGTACCTAGAAAAGTCTTGGAAAGCCAGGAAGTGTTTCACAATTATTCCTGACTTAAGTGCTGTGATTAAAACGAACAGAAGTTATTACGTATATGAGGTGGGTCCCCCATGTCAGTACCTCGCTCTTTACGCTAAAGTTTGAATCTTGTCCCAATTTTTTAAGAATGACTCCTGAATCACAAAAGCCGTTTAATTAGAATAAATAGCTCTCTTAAAAGTACTAAAAAACTTTAGCGTAAAGAGCAAGGTACTGACGAAGGGGGACCCGCCTCATATACGTAATAATTTCTGTTTGTTTTAATCTTTAATGTTGCTCCTTACTTTCCGTTGAAAAAAAACTTGTTTTTTATTTAATTTCTGACTTTTTTTTAAATAATACTGGGAAATCCGGCTCCCTCTTCATAGTAAAATTCCCTTCCCCATTGCGAAATTCCTCCAAGGAAAGATTATCCCACGTAACCCCCTACCACCCACTAGAAAAATCCCCCCTGAAAACGTATGTATACTTCCAAATAACCAATAAAATGGGCAAAGTTCATAAATTGCAACCCTTCCCCCGGGGACAGTAGGGGGTTAAGTCATCCTCAAAGACATAGTTATTATGTTTTTCAACTATGGTGAATAAAATTTTGATATCTCAAAATTTTGATCAGGTGGTTTTGGGGAAAATGAGCGTGGGAGGCGGGCTAGATGCCCTCCAATATTTTTGGTCACATAAAAAGGGCGCGAGTCCTTTTTATTTCCGATCAAATGAGCCCTCTCCCGATCTTCTACGATCGCTGGTTCGATATGATCACTCCTGGAGAAAAACAAAAAACAAACACGCATCTGTGATCTTTCTTCTGACAAAAAATGCAAAATTACACATTTTTGTACATAGAAGCTTGAAACTTCTACAGTAGGGTTCTTTGGCATTCTGAATCTGATGGAATGATTTCCATTCAGATCACTTTATATTTTCGGGGCGTTCCCCCCTTCTTTTCACAAATTCGGCAAGTTTTCTCAGGCTCATAACATCTGATGGGTACCATCAAATTTGATGAATTCTACATATTTTGAATCAGCATCAAAATTCGATTTTTTTATGTATCTATTGTTATCAAAACTGTGTTTCTTAGAGTTTCGGTTACTATTGAGCCTCATCGCTCCGTACTAACAGTTTGTTACCACGAAACTATAAGTTCACAGGAATTTTCGCTTTTTTTTGTCCGTTACCACGAACTGTTTGAAACGGAGATCAGCACCACCGGTTTCGACTGCTTTTTAACTTTTCTTATGCTGAAGGAGTGGGAGCCAAGAATGTGGACAATCCACGTGGATTTAGTAATGCAGCCTTGGGCTTAATTTTAAGCGAAATTACTTTGTCTTTAAGTTTTCATTTCTTCATTCAGCATGAAAAACCGCCATTAGTTAACAATTTTGAAACTTAATTTTTGGACATCGGGCCTTCAAACTGTAACCAAAAAAATTAGTTTTACCTTAAATGCCATTGGCCAGTGAATTAGGTACAAATCTAAATAACCAACATTAAGATCGTCAATAGATTTCTTGCAAGTAGGAGCTACTAAATCAGCTTGATGAAATGTATTCCAAAGCTGAAAAGAAGAAAAATACTCATTAGGCAAGACCTCTTGTCAATTTTACTGTACCAATTACTCATCATTTATTAATTGTCATAAATAACACTATGATATATTTTTATTGTGTTATGCATAATACCCAAATATTAATAGTATAGTGCATTTATTTTTTTTATGCATTAAAAATGTTTATATATTAAAACATTTGTTTTTATACTTGTATTTATTATGCTTAATTTATTAATTTTTATAAATACTAAAATTTTTATACGTAATGCCACATATCTTGCAAAAGCAACTAAATCAACTTGTTGGAATGTATCCCGAAGGGGAAAAAACCTAATTGGGCTAAACCTAAAATATATTAATTAGTTATTGTTTATCCATAATGAAAACAATCTGATACTATATTTATTATGTCGCTATGTAACCGGCTATATCTATAACTTTAAGATGAATCTGCTTCGCAAGATACCAGTTTATTTTTGCAACTAGTTCTGAGAAACTAGCCATTTTTTTAGTTGGTTGCTTTACTTAGCGCTTTTTACTAATAGCTCGGTAGTAACAGTTTTTTTCTGACTGTTGCTTTAAAGTTTTCCTTCAAATACCCAAAGGCCGCCATTAATACCAAGAAAGTTCGATACAAAGTACCCAGATTCGGGAAAAAAGGGTCTGTTTTTCTTCCGGATTCTTGCCTATGGAAGCAGCAGATTCCTTTTTTTATACAATGAAGAATCCGTGGATTGAATGTTTGAATGATATCGTTTTGATTTTTCTCAGATTTTGGTACACTCGGAATCTAAATTTTCTGGGTAGTGAAGTAGGGCCTTGAGATTTCAAAGGGATGCTTTTGTAAGACGAATGATAGTTCCGCTGTCCGGTTCTTAATTGGCGAGACTTTCGCTAAATAGAAAAGCGGGTATGGTAAAAGGGAAAGGGACGTGTGAAGATGTGATAAAAAGTAACTTTTACCGCTTACCAAGCCATATTGAATATTAGCGCGTCCAGAATAGCCATTTTCTGGAAAAATGGGGCGGAAATCTGAGAATATAGACAGGTCTTCCGTCCTATTTTTCCGTTTTCTGGGCAGGAATAATCAGAGGGTCAAAAAATGGAAAAACGGGACAGAAGTGGTAGTGTGGACATCTTTTATGGAAAAAACACCAGAAGAAGGAGACGATTAGACACGATAACTGATAGATAAAAATAGTTGTCTAAGATGGTTTTGAATAGAAAAAAGGTAAATTGTCTAACTGAGGCTTTAAATTGGCTTTCTATAGGTTTTGGCTCAGAAAAACAGATTTGATGAGGATGGCTGATAAATTTGTAACCGCCTAAAAAAACCGCCTAGGGTGGACGACTATTCCTTTTTCCATATTTCTGTCCCATTTTTCCAGAAAACAGATAGTCTGGACGCGCTATATGGCTGCGAAGTGTGGCGTCAATTCTTGAGCGGGAAATTCAAATAACAATGAAACGTGGATGCGTCGACACGTCTTTTCGGAACTTTGGGGAATTGTGTTGGCCTAAAATGCTTTTCGTAGATCCTACTAATCCACCAGAACGTTTCACGTTGAAATAATACTAGGATAATTGAGAATCAGTTGTTAGTTACAACTGGAAACCACGTTGCACCGTACTTCGAATTGCGCACCTTGATTTTTACGTCATCACTGTGCAGTCCAATGTTGTGTAACCTAAAAAACCTTGTTTCGGGAGTTCTTTCGAAAATTTGGGGATTTTCTTGAAGAAAAACCGGGGTTTTATTTTTTAGCTGGTGGCAGCCCTGGGAAAGACTAAGGTAGAGAGAGAGAGAGAGAGAGAGAGAGAGAGAGAGAGAGAGAGAGAGAGGGAGGGAGAGATAGCAGACCTCGCATACACTCTAACAGACCCTTTATGCTCACCTAGCTTTCTCGCCTGATACCCATGGATATCATTTCTTGATTCTATTATTTAAGGTTCTATCTCAAAAACGGCACTTCTCGGTTTTTACTATTGTTGATCTGCTAATGTTTTGCGACGTTTAAAGATTTTGTTTTTATTGGGGAAATCGGACTGTAACTTGTATTCACGTTTTGTGTGAGGTATGAGGGGTTCTCCACTAAACCTAGTCTTAACTAAGAAAGAGAAGTTGCCTAAAAAAGAAAAAAGAGAAAAAAAGAGAAGTTTCCTAAAAGAGAAGAATAAAACATGCCTTAGAAAAAAAAAGTTATTGGCTCAGCAATTTAGGAGTAAAAAATCGACTTTACAAATAATTTTTAGAATACAAAAATAATAAGAAATATTAATAGGAAAAGAGGGGAAAAGACAAATATTGAAGAAAGCAAAAAAAAATTTACTATAAATCTTTTAAAGTATGTCTATTTTTCGAAAGAAAACATTTTTTTTTCATAGAGGGAAAATTTGAAAATTTGATCTACCTTGCTAACAACATAAAGCTCTTCTCTTTTCACAGTTCCGTCAGCAATTTTGGCTTTGATGGCAGCACCCACTTCTTTTTCATTTTCGTATACCATTGCACAATCAATGTGTCGATAACCAACTTCAATAGCGTTTTTCACAGCCTGTTCTACCTCACCTGGAGTAGACTGGAAATAAAAAAGGTAAAAATTTGCATTATTATCAGAAAATATTTCTTAGTTAATTCATGACAGTGGAGGGTCAGTGGAGTGATTCTGTAAGCTCAGCCAGAGCATTTCCAGCTCTAAAAGGGGGCCAGAAGAAATCTGGGGAAGGTAAACAGGAAGGGTGTGGTAAAGCACAGGATGGCTGAAGAGCTGAAGGGCCCCCACCCCCATTCCACTTCCCGGATCAAGGGTCACGAGACGGAGATCATTACCACCGGTAGGGACTGTAAATTCCAATGCCGTGTTCTATATCTTTTTTTTACCATTGGACAATATAAGAATTATACGATTCTTCACATTCCTTTTAAAGCAATAAATCTTATGCTCTTATATTTGAAATTCGTGTATGTATTTACTGTCTTGAGTATTCTTTTTTTCGTAATCTGGCTTTTTATTCCACTTTTAAATTACTCCCCTTATTTTCATCTTCACTGCTTCAAAATTTCAATTTACATTTATGTCTAATAGTTATTAAATAAAAAAAAAACAAGTTTTCTTT